>JAWPHD010006750.1:0-139819 GCA_037043455.1 Cyrtodaria siliqua
CCTTATGTCATATGTAACATATTAGACCTCTAGCACATAAGGTTTCAGAGAAAACGAATTCTTTTAAAGAAACCCGGTTTATTTAAAAAGGGGAGATAACTCTGATAACAGGAAACAGCTACCCTGTTGGCACTGCTATCATGGATTTTTTATTTCTCTACAAAGTACTCCATAACATGGTACCAGTAAGAATTTACCACCTGAGATGGTAGCGAAAAATTGTCTGGCTTATGGTCTAAGTGTACATTTTGGATTGAAAATTAACACGAGTATTTGTAAATTTTATTTTACCTATAGATGTTTTCAGTGCACACATTTAGTAAACATTGTGTTACCTTTTGACATATTGGACATATGTATTGTGGTAAATAGTAAAGACAATGCAACCTCAATATAGTGAACGTGTAATTTTACATATGTATTAAATAACATGTATCTTTACATATGTATTAAATCTACCTGTATTTAGAAACCAACTTGTTTAAAGTCCCATTTCCAGACCGGTTCTACTGAACATTATAATGACATTTAACGTTTATTCATAACTTTTGAAAGCTAATTCCGATCCGATTTTAACCACATTTGTCATACACCTCTCGACGACAACGAGCACAAGATGGTGGTGATAATGTCGAAGACGACGACGATGATGATGAGGATGATGATGATGATGATGAGGATGATGATGATGATGATGATGATGATGATGAAAACTACTAAGGTGCAGAATAATACTTTATTTCATAAACAGTCATTGACAGAAGATGCTGAAAGCGTACATTATGAGAGTTTGTATATATATATATATATATATATAATTTGTGATCGACATTTCAAGTATTCTCGAAACTTTGAGCAATAAACTTAAATCCTGAAAATTATTCTTTGAACCAAAAACAGGGACACAAGGCAATGTTGATTTTGTTTTTTAAAACTCGCGGCGTCCCGTTATTTTTTCACATAATTTGCTTTTGTTCAATCATTAATATACTCACCGAAAAAAGAAAGTACCCCCTTTTTTGCTGGTATTCCCATAGGCCAGTTTTTGAGGGCGTAGGACAGCTTGAACAGCGCTTTAATTAAACAATGTTTGATTTTTTTAAGTACACTTCACTGAGTACTAAATATTCCTTTAAACAGTTTCAAATTTTGCCGAGCAATACTCTTTTATGGAGATGCTATGGAAACATTAAAGATGGGTAATTTGATGATTTTTGATAATCAAAAGCTCTTACCTACACAATCGGTGTTGTGTTTTTCTGTGAAGGAACGTATAGAAAATATTGTCTTGGGCAAATGGAGGGAAAACGGGGATAACTCCCTTGTGTACTGAACTTTTCAAAAATTATTTTGTTTGGACTATTGGTGGTGATCGATCTAGTTATTCTATATACATCATTTAATTATTTCCGGTTTTGCTGGCAATATAATAAGGGAAAGAAAAAGGGGTACTTTTTATTTTTGTTCAGTATATTAACTGTAAGGTTAGAATACAGCTAATTAGTATGCATATTACTAACTGGTGATTATATTGCACCAATATTATATTAAACCCATGGCAGAATAAGAAGAAAAATTGAAAATCTAAATATTATTAAATTATATAAAGCAGGTTTAAAGTCAAAATGATAGTGCGTTAATAAATCGAGACACTACTTTTAATGCTTGATAAAAGCTTCAAGTTTACCGTGAGTCCTATTTGTGTACGTAAACATGTAGATACGATCTTCTTAAATAATCCTAAAACTGATCTTTAAAAACTGATATTGGGAAATGACTATTAGAATTTTGAGATTGTACTTTCTTGCTTTAAGTTTCGAGATCACGGAGCCGTAAATGGCTTTAAACTTAATGTTCAGGTTTGAATCGCCAAGAGTTTTTAATCTAAATGTCCAGGTTCAAACAGAAGAGTTTCGTCCATCTTCTTTGGCCATGTTATGAATTTCTGTGGTACAATGATGATCCCGTTCCCGTGATTGTTCTGCATATTTTCAATTTGCCGCAGCAAATTGGGATCATTTTTCAGGAGGTCAGCTTTTTTAAGAATTGTGTCGACATGTCGGTCTCTTCCTTTTATGCGAACAATGCAATTGCCATTATGAAACAAAAGAACGGTTCCACTCTCGAATTCAGACCATCCTACTTGCGAGTCCGGATAAAACCTGTAAATCTGTAGCTTGGATGAGTATACAACTATCCTAGTTGCTTCGACAATTCTACCTGTATACCTGTTTGTTTGACTCTCCAAACATTCCGAGAGGCTTTTGGCGTAGATGAAGATATCATTCATTTCATACAGTGGGGATACTAACTCCACGTCACGGATTCGTTGCCCAATGAAATTATTCTTGATGAAGCTGCAGACTTCGCCAAAGGGAACGGCATCTCTTGCAGACATTCTGAATGCTACATTGAACGTGTCTTGTGCAAGCTGGAATTGTGGAAGTTCATTTGCAGGGTTGTCGACATGCACTTTGTGATAGTCTCTGAAAAGGTTTGTCCAAATGTTCATCACGTTATTTTGAAGTTTCACCTCCGTTCCTTTGTATTTAGCGAACGACTTTACTTGATTGATGGATTTTGAAAATCGATCCCAGGCCCTGATGTCAACTTTCTTTGGATTAGGTTTGAGCTTGTTCAACGTATCCAGCATTGATTTATCAATCGCATTCAAATCATCAACCTTCAGGTCTTCCCCGCGTTTAAGTTTCTCCGTTATTCTTTTATTTTTTACTACGACTTTTTCAAATTTTACCTTCTCAATTGTATAACCTTGACCTTCTCTTTCAAAGAACTTCATTACTTCGCTAATGATTGTAAATGACACTTTTCGTCTCACGAGATATGATCTATAGATCGCAGACTGTTCTTCGAATGTACAAATATCGCCTTTTACTTCTGAAATTGCATCAGTCTTGATATCGAACAGAAGTTCCTTTGAGAATTTTCCAGTTTTGTGTAATATTTTCCTATCCATGTTACAAATCTTGATCCGCTTTCTCAATTCGTCCACATTTTTAACGAGTCCCCATTTGAAAACTTTTTCTTTATCATCAACTAGGTAGTACGTCACCAGAGAATGTCGAAGCGCCCTCTGTCTAAGCAACTCCGTGGACACGAGACCGAGTCCAAATTGATTGGGAGATTTTGATTGGTCGACATTGATGTCCATTCCCCTTGAAATGAATGTTTCGGGAATGGCCAGTTCTGAAAGTTCAGCGACAGTTTCGGCATCTACTAGTATCGAACGAATCAAAGGCTTGTTGTGGTCATGTTTCTTCTTGCCGTCTTTGAGATACTTTTCGGCAAATTCAATTTGCCTTTGAGGACGACCAAATCCGATCCATAATACATTTCCCTTTGCATTGATGATGACGTTTCCTTGTTCGTCTTGCCAAATATCTTTATATGTTTCTTTTGCATCCACGTCATAAGTCGCCATGTACAGCCGGAAGTACTTCTTGTCCTTGCTACTGTAGCCTTCCATCCAGTCACGATTTAGTCCATCTCCAAAGTCAGATTCAGAAGAAATTGGAACATCAAACGTATTTAACGTGTTGCATTTGACCGTTGTGTAGCCGTAACCTTTGGTTGTAAATATGGCGACCGTCAGCAACAGCACTAAAATCCACAAACGCTCCATGTCTCGGTCACAGAAAGTATTCTTTAGCTTTCTGTTTACTACAACTCCTCTTTATATTATAATGCATCTGAGGTCTAACACTTACCGCCGCATTGAAACTTGAAGTATCCTGGTTATGTACGTGTATGAGTGTATATATATATATGCATGTATCTAGTGATGCGCAATGCGTGCCTGTATCATATCTAGATAAGGAAGTAGGTATGGAGAGGTCATATATCAGGTCTTGCCGAGAACATCTAAAATTCTCCCTGAACGCCCTCCCCGACCCCCACACACACACCTAGCCCCACTCACCCACCTCGATATACCTCTAAGGTGGAAACACTGAAATTGTTTTATATGCTTTGTATTTTTAGTAGAATAAACTGTATATTAGCCTAGTTTAAAAAATAAATAGAAAAATGACAATGCAATTGAATGTTGTGTATATTGGACCTTATGACGCCCCTTACAACATCCACCCCAACCCCCACTCCCCCCACTCCCGCCACTCCTCCCCCTCCACCACGACTACATCACACACACACACACACACACACACACACAAACAGACGAGAGAAAAACACGTTTTTTTACAGACTGAAATCCCTTCATTAAAATGTTCGTTTGAGACTTAATAAAAAATACCCCCTTTTATACTCTACCCCACCCCCACAACCTCCAATCCCAGGGAAGACGTCCGAGTTTAAATAATGAAGCATTTGACATGTTGTGTATCCCTTTCATAGATGACTGGACTGTTATACCAATTAATGTGCAACAGTATAGGAAAATGACACTGTAATTGGATTGATAGTGTATTTGATGCCCCTTCCCCACAGACCCCACCGATGACGTAGGAGGACACAAATGTATACAGTGTCATTTGAGACATAATTACAACAAACAAAAAAATCCCCCAAATCCCCCCCCCCCCCCCCACACACACACCCCCCACTCCCGCCACACCCACCCTGGGCCCCCGGCCAGACGTCCGAGTGTGCGAAATGATAAAGTCGTTTGATATGTTTTTTATCTTTCATAGAAGATCATATACCAAGTTATGTGCAAAAATATGGAAAAATGACAGTGTAAATGAATTTTTAGTATATCTGACCTGTTGACCCCACCCCACTGAGGGCACCTGGGCTAGGAGCCCAAAATATAATGTTGCTCTTGCACACCTTCATCATATGGTGAAGTCATATCCTAACTTTGGTTGAATTCCGTTCAGCTCTTTAGGAGGAGATGTGGTAACGGACGGACAGACGGACGGACGAACGGAGGCGATTTTAACATACCCTGTTTTTTTCCAAAAACGTGGGTAAAATAAATACTGAAAAGGTGATCCCTTGGAATCAAAAAACACAAACAAAAGATAAAAGTTGCAGACTAGGTTTTATTGAATCTCTTCATGAGAGGTTCTGTTCATTAGAGGTAATGTAAAGTGCAACACCTCTCACGCCTCCTAGCACTGGCTTACGCGATATTCTACTTTAAAGCCACAAAGCTTGGGCTTGATAGTCTCAAAGGACCAGTAAGTAATAACATTACTGATTTGTAATCGGGGCGAC
This sequence comes from Cyrtodaria siliqua, assembly GCA_037043455.1. NCBI lineage: Eukaryota > Metazoa > Mollusca > Bivalvia > Adapedonta > Hiatellidae > Cyrtodaria > Cyrtodaria siliqua. Next base: position 5,200 of record JAWPHD010006750.1, read on the forward strand.
TTTTTACTGCCGCCACACAGCACTAAACAAACGCTAGTGTGAATGTCAATAAATACTGAAAATGGGATCCCTTGGAAGCAACAAATACAAACATAAGATAACATAAGATAAACGTAGCAGACTCGATTTATTGAGTCTGTTCATGACAGGTAATTGTGTAACAAACTCTGGTCCTATCTCCATGATTTTCAGACTTGGCATGAAACTTCAAACAAATCGGGCATTCATTACATAATCCTACCTTGTGCGTAATCGGGTATGCTGAGTTCGATTATGGTGGATACCAGGTTGAATTTTGAAAGGCAATTTTTGGGACATTTCATCTATAGAATAGAAACTATCAGCGGGTGTAACGAGAACTTCCTTTTAAATAGCGTCTTGGCTTTCAACCCATAAATTAGTTTGTAACATTTTCAATAGAACCATACTATGATTTGGAGTCCTCGGACTCGTTTGAAATCATGAAATATATCATATCTTCATTTGGTTTTGGGTTTTTGATGTCACATTCATTAGGACTCATGTTTACATGTCTCTGTAATGACATTAAATTAATAATGACATTAGATTAAATCCATATTTTATTCTGAATTTGGAAATGAAGACCTGGGTTGCGCCTCTCCGTCCTTGTGAATTCTCAAATAGTACCAAGGACATTGTCAATAACATTGTCACGGATATTAGATCTTGACAAGAACGCTGAATCCTGTATATAGATAAGTGAGATTTCAATGCTACATCCGCGTGCCTTGTACTTCACGATATGTTATCTAATATTTCAATCTTCTATGTAATTTAACTTAGCTGTAACAAACTGTATCGCATGTCATTTTAAATCATTGTTTTCCAATCATTAAATATGCTTATAATAACGGGCGGTTGGCCTTTGCAGGAACGTTTAATGCTTTTCTCTGTATACGTGGTAAATTTACAAAATGGCGGAACCGGAAGACAAGTTAATTTGGTTTAAAAGCGGGAGATCAGTCCCTTCATACAAGTTCCTGGCCTTTGGCGTATACAACAGGCCCAATTCGTACTGCAGATATTCTCTAACAGCCGGTCAAAAATCACAAAATTTAACCCGACCAGAGTGCTGAGTGACTGTATTCATTATCCAACGTAAATATGACGGCCCGTCGGCAATGAAACGCATACAGTGTGGCTTTTGCATACAGTGTGTCTTTTTTTAGGGTTAAATTAACCAGTTGAGATTATTCTATCACTTCTATGATAATATACTACTTATTAATGATGGTCGTGGATATGATATGTATTAGCTGTATTTATGAATGTTTATATGCTATTGCGAATAGCAACTTTCACTTTTATTGTATTGTGTGTTCTTGTTGTGTATTTTTTAGTGTGTTCTTTTTATGTGTATATTAGTCACACTATTATTTATGGTGGTCTTGAATATTTATAAAGTGTCGCAATTATGTTAGTTATGTAATTGCATTGATAAGACAAATCACAATTTCTTTTTGAAATTTGATTTCAATATTATAAGAAAAATGAAAGCACTATTTTAACGCAAGTTGATATATATTTTTCTTTTTTGTAATCTAATTTTCTCGTTCTAGTATAGTCTACAGTTTTTTTGTTTGTTGTTTTTTCGTTTCTCAGTGTAAAAGCACATGCTTTTTATATTGTTTATTTTTGCCCTCCCGTGCCTGCCGCGCCCCCATGTTTGTTCACCATATCGTCTCGTATATTCCTGTTCACACCTACTCACTTGCTAGTTGGTCCGATTGTCGCTCTTCATTCAGCTGCCGAAGGCAGCTGACTCTTACATGGTTTTTATATCTGTCTATGGTTAACAGACTGTGACTCATGTAAGTGGCAATAAGCATGCTTTACAACTTGAATTCCTAGAGAACTCGTCTGAAAAACTTGAATGGTATAAACAGATATTTTGTAATGTTGAAAGGTTACCATTTCACTTGCTGAAATGACGTTTTCGTAAACCAGTCTACTGACTGTAGCATGTAATCATTACTATTATATGTATATTAGAGACAAAACATTCACAAGCCTCAATAGTGCAGTTGGTCGAGGCGCCTTGTTAGTGCCCAGGAAGGTAGGGTTCAAGCCTGCTGATTTCCCTTTTGTTTTCTTGTTTTTTAATTTTCATTGGTTTATATTATTCCTTTACATTTTTCACTTTGATAACGCAATCTTATAATTACACATGGTAACAGTGAACAGTTTATATGTGTTGTAATGTACACTCTAACGCACACGTGAACAATTGTATTTCTGTGGTGATGTGTACTTCTAGCACGTCATATTACAAGGTAATTGTAATCAATATACATGTAAGGCAGATTTTTTAACAGAAAGAAGCGAGGTCGCCCACATTTATTTAGAATGATTGGTAGGAAGAACTGATGGTAAAAATCGGGAGAATGTAACAAAAAACGGTCGTGGCGTGTTTATGTCTCCGTGACAACATTTATTTTGTTCAATATTGTTTCAACACGCGTGACTTGATATATTATTATGTTAACTTCTTGTCTCTCGGCAGCTATTTTACGCTTGCGTAAAACCTTGCTTGTTATATTTGACGTTATAATTTATCCACATAGGTAATGACCTAAACTATAGGTAATGACCTAAACTCATGGAGAGCGACTATTGGGCTTTATTATAACAGGCGACAGCGAAACATAAAATCGTGTACGTGCTATATAAACCTTCTTAACATGACGTTAGAGATCATCATGTACTTCATTCATTGTTTAGTAAGAGTTACTCAATTAATTACTCGTTTTTATTTAAACGCTGTGCATCCTTATATTGCATTCATCGCCGTATTATTTGTATGCCACACTTTTAATTCACTATCAGAGAAAATTAATTATGAATATAAATCTAATCCGATTTTTTTTTCAACATGCGATATTATGCAAAATATTTCCTTTTTCTTATCTATTGGTACTTTAATTATATTATCAGGAGATGTAAAACTGAATCCGGGCCCAAGTTATGACACAAGGCAATGTTTTTCAATAATGCATCAAAATATTCGTAGTATTAGGAACAAACTTGACTATATCAAAGACAACTTCGTGGATTTTGATATATTGTGTTTTACTGAAACTCATCTATCGATTGATATTGGAAACGAAATATTACATTTAAAACATGTTGATACTATGTTCCGTAAGGATGATACATCTCATTCTGGCGGGTTATTAATTTATATATCGCCCCACTTAAGACCAAATAAGAAAATTTAATTGGAATATTTACTTCTTGAATCAATTTAGGTTGAAATTAAAGATAAAAGTCAGTATTTTCTAATATGCACACTTTATCGACCACCGCATTATGCAGTTGAATTCTGGGACAGGTTAAACGTCTGCATTGAACATGCTTTTGAAATAACTTCAAATATCATTATCTTAGGGGACATTAATGAAGACCAATTAAACCTGTCCAATCATAAATGTCGAGATATACTTATGCTTAATAATATGGTAAATATAATTAAAGATCCTACTCGTGTAGCTAACACTTCAAGCATTTTAATAGATCCTGTCGCTATCTCTAATCATGTAATTCCTTACGATTCTGGCGTTTATCAAACAGCAAATCTTATCAGTGATCATTATAGTACATATGCTTTCATTAAAAGCGATCTTTGTATAAACATACCGTTTCAAAGAAGAATCTGGAATTACAAACGCGCTGATTTTGAAAACTTAATTAGATTAACAGACTGGACATTTTTGCATACAGATTCTGTAGATATTGCTTCAAATAGTTGTATTAATAAACTTACCGATCTCATAAAGGAACGTATTCCAACAAGTGTCGTATCATTCGTCCAAATGATAAGCCCTGGTATAATTCAGAAATTCGACTTGCATCTCGTAAACGTGATAGAAAAAAAGTAATACTTTACGTACAGGCAATTAATATGATTGGCGCGTATATAAAGACCTTCGAAATAAAGTTAATAATATAAAAAGCATGCTAAAGAAATATTTTTTAATCATCTTGAATTTTCTCTGAGTGATATGAATTCTACAAATCCTCGAAAATACTGGAAAATTATCAAAATGCTAATTAAAGAAAACCCTAACCGATGTAATGTCATACCACCTTTAAAAAACAACGATGGTTTATATTCTGTATCTGACGAGGAAAAGGCAAATATATTGAATGACTTTTTTACATCAATATCAACTGTTGACGACAACGATGCCACTCAACCGCAATTTATACCTAAGACGATAAATACTATAAATGATATTAATATTACTGAAAATGAAATTCCTGATATCCTATCAACTTTAAAGATAAATAAAGCTAGTGGGCCAGATGAAATAAGCCCTCGAGTCCTGAAAGAAACTTCAAAAACAATATGTCGTCCCCTGTGTATTCTGTTTAACAGTTCAATTCAAGAAATCATCTATCCACAATGCTGGAAATTAGCTAATGTTATGCCACTGTTTAAATCAGGCGATAAAGATTCACCATCAAATTATAGACCAATATCTTTAATTGGTTGCGTTGGAAAAGTTATGGAACGCGTGATATTCAAACATATTTTTATTTTTTTACTTACCAATAATTTAATATTTAAAAACCAGTCTGGTTTCTTACCTGGTCACTCAATAGTTTGCCAACTAATTGATATTTATAATCAAATATGCAAAGCGATTGACGAAAAACAAACTTACATGTATGTTGTTTTTTTAATATATCCAAAGCTTTCGATCGTATCTGGCACTCAGCTTTAATTTTTAAACTCCAACAACGTGGCATTTCAGGTTACCTTATTAATTTGATAAATAATTATATAACTGATCGTAAACAAAGAGTTTTCGTTGGTTCTTTTTTTCTGAAATAAAAACTCCAAATGCCGGCGTACCCCAAGGCTCTGTGCTAGGACCATTATTGTTTTTAAATTATAAAACGACATAGCCGATACATTGCTTAGTACGACAAGGCTATTTGCTGATGACAGATCTATTGCGGTATCTACATCCGACATAGATTACATGGAAACTACAATTAATGACGACCTGCGTAAAATATCGAATTGGTCAAAGTAATGGCTAGTAAAATTTAATCCATCTAAAACTGAAGTCATGTTCTTTTCACTTGTAAACAGAAACCGTCCGTCTTTGATATTTGAAAATACTCAACTTAAGTTTGTTGACCTTCATAAACATCTGGGAGTAACCCTTAGTCATAATGGGTCCTGCCATCAACATATTTCAAATATTGTAACATCTGCGTCTAAAGTTCTAGGTTCAATTAATGAAACTTAAATTAAAACTTCAAACGCTTAATCAAATATATAAATCTTACCTTCGACCTATTTTAGAATACGCGGCTATAGTATGGGATAGCTGTACGAATTATGAAAAAGATAATTTAGACAATACAATATTAAGCAGCGCGAATAGTTATTCGCCTGACTCATTATGTCTCTATACACAAATTGTTAACTGAAATTGGTTGAGTCTCTCTGTCCGATAGAAGACATATCCAAAAGTTGATATTTACCTATAAGTTTAAAAATGGAGATTTACCGAGTTACTTGAATGAAATATTCCCCGCAACTATTGCAGAATCGAATCCTTATAATTTGAGAAACAATTCCAACTTCGTTACTTTACCGATAAGAACAGAAATGTTTTCGAGATCAGTCTTACCGTCATCTCTAAAACTTTGGTACGAACTTGATATTAACATTCGCGAAGCACCACCCCTTTCGAGTTTTAAAACTAGACTTAAAAATTAAACCACCGATAGTACCTAAATAATACATATTGGGTGATAATACCTTTCAGTTATACATGCGCGTTTGCGAAACAAAACGCTGATCTCTATCTTAATCATTTGAGGGCTAACCCCAATTGTATATGTGGTGATGGTGTTGAAGATGTTGAGCATTATTTGTGTAGATGTGTAATTTTTAGAAAAGAAAGACGGCAATTGTTTTCAGACACTCGTATATTCCATCCCTTAAGTCCTCGCAAACTTCTATACGGCATCGACCAACTAACGGATGAAGAAAATCATATTCTATTTACTCAAGTTCAAAACTATATTAAAAACACTAAACGATACAAAAATCTTGTATCGAAATACCGTTGTATTTTGTCTAGATCAACTGTCGCTATGTTTCTAGTTGCCTGGACGGGGTGTTATTTCGGTGGAGATTGAGTGGGGGTAGAATGGCAAGGCAGAGTTTAATTTTTGGATTTTTGTTTTCTTCGTTTTTCTTGTCAAGTTCATATTTAAATGTGTTGTTACAATTTCAAACCGATAATGAAGTACACTTTTTCAGCCACAATGTGGAGAGAACTGTAATTAATGTTGTAATAACTTGTAGTTCAATCCATGTGCATATGTTGCTATGAATACTGTTATGTAAAAATTATGTATTGTAACATATCTGCAATAAAATATTATTAAACTGAATGAAACGTATAATGCCGGCCCGTCGGGTAATCCCAAACAGTGTACTTTAAAGAAATGTGTGCGCATCGTTTCTTTCTTTGTGAACTCTATCCATGCTGGAATACATGTTGGTGGCAAATGGACAAATGGACAGTCTTTTCTCCAATACGCAAAAGAGTTGCACCCGAAACACCACGAAAAAAGAGATGGCCACATGCTTTGTTTGTCTACCATAACAAGCAGCGTATACAATATTATTCGCCGTAATAACCCTTACGTAAAACACATTCTGTAGTCTTTTCTGGACTGATTTTACCTTTTACACATCACAATAATTTGTTTGTTTGTATGGTGTTTTACGTCATTTTCAACAATGCAAGGTTATATAAATTATGACGGTCAATTGTTTGTGGTTGAGGCAGACCACCCACTTTTCCTTGGTAGAACCAGTACTGTACACCTCCTGCCATCCGTAAGAATCGACACTTCCTCACAAGTCGAGCTCCCAGTGGGATTCGAACCCGCAGCGGTGAGAAGCAAATGTTTACAAAGCAACGTAGTTAACTATTCGGTCACGAATTTAACTATTTAGCCATGTACATTTCTATAACACATTGTATTGGGAAGGGCCGTAACTAATGTTCATAGAACTTGTGGCCCGACCCATTTGCATACTATTTGGCTCCATTTTTACAGTTCCCGGTATAACATTCACAGTTCCCGGTATAACACATTTCCCGATGTAACATTCACAGTTCCCGGTATAACAGTCACAGTTTATAGTCAAAACAGTTCCCGGTATAACATTCACAGTTCCCAGTATAACATTCACATTTCCCGATGTAAAATTCACAGTTCCCACGATAACAGTAACAGTTTATAGTCAACTTCTCATAGGTAACATGTTATAGATATATCAATTTACTCACAGTTCCCGGTATAACATTCACATTTTCCGATGTAACATTCACAGTTCCCGGTATAACAGTCACAGTTTATAGTCAACTTCTCATAGGTAACATGTTATAGATATATCATTGATATCTATGACACGAGTATCTGTTTTAACCTATTGCATTAAACAACATTATCACAGACATTTGTTTTAACATTATGTGTACCGCCTTGGAAGGGCCATGCAGTGATAAAAAAAAGAGCCGTTGGGGACGGGATGGAAGAAGTGGGGGTTAAATTATGGAAAGCCTCGGCTGCCTTCTGTTGGCCTTTTGCATTTTGTGCAGTACGCTTTCTAAGTCGTTTTGTGCATTTTCTAAGTTTGTTATGTGCATTTTCCAAGTTGTGATGTGAATTTCGTAAGTTGTTCTGTGCATTTCGTAAGTTGTTATGTGCATTTTCTAAGTTGTCCTTTGCATTTTCTAAGTTGTTATGTGCATTTCGTAAGTTGTAATGTGCATTTAGTAAGTTGTTATGTGCATTTTCTATGTTGTCATGTGCATTTTCTAAGTTGTCTTGTGCATTTTCCAAGTTGTTATGTGCATTTTGCAAGTCGTCTTGGTCATTTTCTAAGTTGTTATGTGCATTTTCTAAGTTGTCATGTGCATTTTCCAAGTTGTCATGTGCATTTCGTAAGTTCTTCTCTAGAGCTTCACTACGTGCACGTCGTGGAGAGGGCACTGCCGATATTCAATATCTGAGAACTTGTCATTCTCAGGTTTGAATTGAATATCGGTTGACTGAATGTGAAGCTGTCTCCTGCGTGTCCCATCACAGCACACATCATCTGATGTCTCCAGATCCCTGAAGTCTGAAAAGGTCCGCGGGCTGAAGCTAAAACTAGACCGGGACGCAACCATAATCCCGGTCAGCATGTTGAAGCGAAGCCTGCATTCGACCGTGGTTTTTCACAAGCCACAGAAGACTTAAGGGTGACACAGACATCGGGCGGTGTGTGCGGCGCAGGGGTCATACTGTGATTGGGTGTGGCCCTAAACAAGACCGTCACTACTTCGTAGAGGTTGCAAGACACCGTAGAGGATGTATACTACCACGCCAGCAGCAGACGACCATGCCAGACCAGTCCAGACCACTCACCGCCACAGCGAAAACTACACAGAGCGAAAGCGACAACCACCTACATACACACACGTATACAGCCTGGTGACACTCATGGTGTTTGTATAGGGGCCGCCTTGCCAGCCCTATACGCCACTACTAGTATGAACACTTTATTCGCGTATCGTGGTCATATATTAGTATTACTGAATTGGTTTGTCTCTCTTCAGTAACTTGAGTGTCATTTGGCTTATACGACAACCACTGCAACACAACATAACCAACGCACTCCACTAGATCAGTCCAGACTCTATTGTGCCCATAGCGACCCGGGTTACCGAGCGTTTTAGTTGGCGGACGGACTTAAAACCTTAGAACTACACACACACACACGCATTTCGTAAGTTGTCTTGTGCAAACTACAAGTCGTCGTTAAGTAGACTTTTTATCGGAATAGGTGAGGTGGCAGTATAAGGAGGTGTGGTACAGGTGGCCGTGGGTACGGAAGCCTCGGCTGCCTTCTGTTGGCCTTTTGCATTTTGTGCAGTACGCTTTGTAAGTCGTTTTGTGCATTTTCTAAGTTTGTTATGTGCATTTTCTAAGTTGTGATGTGAATTTCGTAAGTTGTTCTGTGCATTTCGTAAGTTGTTATGTGCATTTTCTAAGTTGTCCTGTGCATTTTCTAAGTTGTTATGTGCATTTCGTAAGTTGTTATGTGCATTTAGTAAGTTGTTATGTGCATTTTCTATGTTGTAATGTGCATTTTCTAAGTTGTCTTGTGCATTTTCTAAGCTGTTATGTGCATTTTGCAAGTCGTCTTGTGCATTTTCTAAGTTGTTATGTGCATTTTCTAAGTTGTGATTTTCGTAAGTTGTTACGTGCATTTTCTAAGTTGCACTGTGCATTTCGTAAGTTGTTATGTGCATTTCGTAAGTTGTTATGTGCATTTTCTAAGTTGTCTTGTGCATTTCATAAGTTGTTATGCGCATTTCGTAAGTTGTGATGTGCATTGTTTAAGTTGTGATGTGCATTGTTTTAATGGTCCTGAGTTGTCCTCAGATTCCAAACATCACTCTAACCACATTGTCATCCCAATCGTGGGGGGAAATATATGTTTAGGGCAAAGAAAATGACTGCAAATGGAAAAAACCACATACAATGCATACCTTTTATTTTTAATCAATTTGCAGTGATTTACTTTTTTGTCAATATGCCATATATGATAAAAAAAAAGACGCGATGACGTCATCGTTCCAAGATGACCGCCTCCTTTACATAGGCCTAGATTTGTTTCTTTGCAAATATTCAATCGGTCATATCTCCTTTATTTTTCATGGTATTTTGATAATTCTTTCAGCTTTTTCAAGTTTTCAGAGCCCTTTTAAATAAATTGAAAATAGTGCATCAACTCCTTTAAGTTTTTATCAACAATAACACTAGTTTACCCTGCATGCAGTTGTTTAAATGCTACATGCAGTTGTTCAAATGCTACACCGTCTAGAAGTTTAAACAAATACAAATGTACCGCGCTATTTTCAATACAGTGCAGTGCAATTTAAATATAAAGACATCTTTGGACGTTATTCGGAAACATTTTAATATGTCGGTAAATATAACTACCAGACCCGCTGAGTTTATATACGTTGCCTTTCCGGATAAGCCCGTTTATTTGCAAAGGTTCGCGTTTAGCAATATCGAAACTGAAAGTACGGCGGCGCCAACAACAGGGGCCATTTCAAAATATTTGAGCGATAAAACCAGTTGTTTTGTTGTGTTTTCCAGTAAAATAAACGAAGAGTCTGATATTCAGTTTAGATATATTCAATCGGCCATTGAAACTCACAAAGTTTACAGACAATCTACGGAGTGGGTGTACGCGAATTTCGCACACGCTATTCAGTTCCCCAAGAAATCGTTTTCCGCGCCCAAAAGAGGGGTTTGCCTGTATTTAACAAACGGTGAACAGGTAAAATATGACCTCGTTCAAAATATCCTATCATTTATTAAAGATGAACAATCTTTGAAAGCTTACGAACTAAAGAAGTCAGATACAAAAGACTGTTTTATACTGAATTGCTTGACAGAAACAGCTGATGGTGATAAAGATGTCTATTATAAAACCGTTTGCCGGGAGAGTATTGAAGGACTTTCTGAACAGGCAAAGATTGCGTCGCCTATATTTGCAGTACCAGATATAAGTCCTGTATACCACAGCTATAGAGAGGCCAGACTGGTGCTGGAGAAGGTACGTTATGTATTATATAATATTAATTAACTGCTAAATGCAGGGCTTTTTTCCTTCATAAACGGGGGCCGCTTCCCCTAGCAAAACAGACTACTTTTTTCCCCTCTTTGGCTGAGAAAGTTCCACTAAAGAAAAAAAAAAAAGCTTAACATTATTTCCCCCTCTAACTCCCTCAACATTATAATGTTTTGCAGGTCTCAGATTTAAGCTGGTGTACTGGCAAAATGCAAGTGACATTTTCAGAATGCAAGTAAGCTTTTCAAGTACTGGCGGCAAATATGTGTGCATCAAAATACCTTACGTGTTTAATTTAGAATACCATGTCTGCCTTTTTGAAACAGGTGCTTTGATATCAATGGTGTTTTAATTATTTTTTTTAAGTTTTCCTGATATATGTCTTTGTATTTGTATGACACATATGGAATTTAGCATGTTTGCTAATGATTAATCATCTTGTTCTTTTTATTTATTTGTTACATATTTTGTACACACAACCGTAGAAATTGCAAGTAACTTTTGCGTTTTGCCAGTTACAAAAAAATGCTACTGGCGCAATATTGCCAGTCCAAATTGTCGCTAAATTTGAGCTCTGTTTGGGATACATTTAAAGAAGACATTCAGTCTTTGAATTAAATTGTTTGTGTCACTAGCCCGAATTCTTATATACTCAATGAAAACCCGTACATTTTCCTTTAGCCCGACTACATAAATTAAAAAAAAAATTGCTAGCCCGAATGACAGTTTACTAGCCCCGGGCTTTGGACTAGTGGTTTAATTCGAAGACTGGACATTTTATTTATATCTCTTTTGTATATTTGCACACCCAAATCTTCAATTTCTGCTATAAATTACACTGTTCCCACTATATATCTCAAAATCGCATTATTTTTTTCCCTTTAACTCGAAAATAAAGCTTCCCCCCTTAACTTACATTTTAGCACATTGGAACCCTTACTTAACTTTTAGCACATTGGAGTTGGACTTACCTTGAAAATAAGACACATCTTTTTTTGAATTTGTATGTTTAGTTTTATGTTTTATTTTCGGCAAAGCTTGCATTGTGGTCTATGGGAAAGCAATTAGTGTACCGCAACCTTAAGTGACGTCATTAACGCTCGCTTATCAACTTATAAATGAAATTAATTAACGTTACTATAAATAAACGCAAATCATGTTAAAATAATGTTATTAAAATAAAATTCTAATGTAATGGAAGTTAACTAATAAAGTTGTCATTAATCATGTTAATTAATAATGTTCATATTGTCTGAGTTATTGGTCTTTCGCCTTTGGCCTTGGGCCAGTATGAAACTCAGTCCTTGGACCAATAACTGGGCCAATATGAAAACAATTAATAACAACATAATATAACAAGAGCTGCATGTATGCACTAGACCTTTCAAACTTTGCTTATAGTTGTATCTTGGGTGGTACATCGCAATGTGATAAAGCAAATGTGGATGTGACCTTGACCCTCTAAGCAAAATACCTTATAATTTTTACCTTTAACTTTTGCGATTAGGTCAATTTTTTCACAAACTGTATGCAGCTTTGCTTATAGTTGTATCTAAAGTGGTACATTGCAACGTGACAAAGCAAATGTGGATATGACCTTGACCCTCCAAGCAAGTGGCTGATAGCTTAGTAATTTTTACTTTCAACATTTTGCGTTAGGTCACTTTCTCACAAACTTTATGCATTAGACCATTCAAACTTTGCTCATAGTTGTCAACGTGTCAAAAAGCAAATGTGGATGTGACCTCACCCTCCAAGCAAAGTGCAGTTAACTTTAATTATAACATTTACATCACTTTCTCACAGTGTATTAGCCAGCCAACCGTGCAGCCGTTTTTTGCACGGCCGTTTTTGAAAAATCGCAGCCAATATTTGGAGGAGTGGGTGGGGTAAACATATATATATTTTATTTTTTTTGCTAAACAACACTTCCAAACCCTAACTTTTTCAATGTTTTATATATATACATCAGTCAGAGCTCTAACCTTAAACAGTTACGTTTTTCATAACCTGTTACTGTTATTTAAAAAAGACCTAAAACTCGTATAGTAACCAGAATCAGTTACTAATCACTCCAGTTTAGATGCATTCTATCTTCTGTACAGGAATTTTCCTGCAAATATGACAATTTTCTCCAGGTAGGGTGATTATTCAACTTTACAACCATGCAATAAAATTCTATGAGCACCGATGAAAAAAAATCCAATGCGCAAGGCCTCTCACGTTACCTACTGTTATGCAACAAAATTCATTAAAAATCATTTTGTAGACTCCAACATGATAATTATTGAACAAAGTTCTGCTAATTGGATCTTGATGAAGATTTATTTATTCTCGATTGTAAGTATTCAGACATTAATAAACACAGCACATTTGACACATATTTCAATTCATTAGCAAATGATCTTTGTAACTGATTTAGGTTACAAATGGTTACTAGGGAAAAGTAACTGCTACTCTAAACCAAAGAGAGATAATAATTTGGCATTTTAATAACTTCCAGCAGTTATAAAACTTGTAACTGTTTAAGGTTAGAGCTCTGACTGTACATTTATAGAAGACATATGATCTAAAAATGCACCTTTTTCACCTTTATCTGTGAAAATAAATTACCCCAGAGACACTCACTTGTCGTGAATTGGCGCGTAACACGTGTTAGCAAATTATTTTGCACACCCTGTTTGCATATTAGCACACCCAGTTCTTGAATTTCTGCCTAATACACTGCTTTCTCACTGTACTTATGTACTAGATGCTTTAAACCTAGTTTAGGCCTAAAAAAATAATAGTGTGGTTCTGGTAACATGTTCAAAATTGGTAGGTAGGGTAGGTCGGATTTTTTTTTTAAGGATTGTTTTTAGCTCTACTGATCAGAGATCAGCAGAGCTTATGCCGTGGTGCGGCGTCCGTCGTCCGTCCGTCTGTCCGTCCGTCTGTCCGTAAACTTTTTTTTGTAGCGACTACTCCTCTGAAACTACTGAATGGATTTTCATGAAACTTTACAGAAATGTTGCCCATGAAGTCTAGTTGATCCTAGCAAAAATTCATGTTGATGTAATATCCAAGATGGCCGCCAGATCTAAAAATAGGTTTTTAAAAAACAAGTTTGTAGCGACTACTTCTTGTAAACTATAAGTGATATTGATATGGGACTTTTTCTAAAATGATCAGCATGACATGATGTTGGTCCTTGTCAAAAATTGTTTTGATTCAACGTTAAACATGGCTGCCAGCGGCCATCTTTTTTTACATAGAGTTATATAGTAAAAACTTGTAGCGACTACTCCTTTGAAACTACTTGGCAGATTTTCATGAAACTTTACAGGAATGTTGCTCTTAATGTCTAATTGATCCTAGCAAAATTTCAGATCGGCCAGAAATTCAAGATGGCCGCCACAGCTAAAAATAGATTTTTAAAAAAGAAGTTTGTAGCGACTACGTCTTGAAACTATAAGTGATATTGATATGGGACTTTTTGTAAAATGATCAGCATGACATGACGGTTATCAGAGTCAAACATTATTTTGATTCGACGTTAAACATGGCTTTCAGCGGCCATCTTTGTTTACATAGAGTTATATCATGAAAACTTGTAGCGACAACTCCTCTAAAACTACTTGACGGATTTTCATGAAACTTCACAGGAATGTTGCTCTTGATGTCTTATTGATCCTAGCAAAATTTCAGGTCGGCCGGAAATTCAAGATGGCCGCCACGGCTAAAAATAATTTTCAAAAAACAAGTCTGTAGCGACTACTTCCTGAAATCAAAATCAATCAGTAGAGCTTCAAGGTCATTGACCTCTTGTTTATGAATGCAAAGAAGATGCACTGAATTTTTATTTTTTATTTTTTTTTAAATTTATTTTTTTATTTTATTTTTCGAAATGGACCAAAAAACGTCAGGGTCGGCGGGTATTCGTAGGTAGGGTCGGGTGACCCGAACCACACAATTATTTTTTTTAGGCCTTATAGCTTAATCTTTGGAAGACAAAAGAGTCTATTTTGAAATTGTTGTGTCTTGGGTAGTGCATATTTTTTTTGAATGCATAGATTTCATCTCTGACCTTGACCTACTTTTTGGAGCTGATGATTTTTTTCATATTTTTTATATTTGGCATTTTGTTTTTAAACAAAATTAATGCACTTAAATGTCATCTCATCAAATTGTAAATTCCATTGGTTGTATTTATTAAAATGTTTAAAAACTTTCATAAATTTAAAGACATTTTCTATAGTTTTTTCTACATAACAGATTTTCTTTAAACTTTTTGTACAGTAAGTCTGTTATATATATATAGAAGGAAAATAGCAAAAATAATGGTAGGTCACCATGCTTGTTAAAATTTTAAAAAATAATTTGTAATGCCACCGTCATGTCAATCTGTCCAAAAAGTTGAACAAGTCCATAAAATAGCTAAATAAGATATTTTTGAAGTCTAAGCATTTATTCATTGGTCACAATTCTGCTAAAATTGTATTAAAGTAAAGAACATTTAATTACAATAACATTTAAAGCTCATCTATATGTAAACCTATATTTTTTTTACAAAATCTGTTGAGACCATTACCACAATTTATGCACAAATTAGCCCATAATGATACAATTTCCTTTTTTTTTGTATGTTCCCAATAAAAGATTTTTTTAAACTTTCTAAGCACATAATTTAACATATATAAAAACAAAATGTGCAATAAAAATAATAGGTCCCCATGCTTGTTTAGAAAAAGAATTTGAAACCCTACCCCTATGCTAAAAGGCCAAGTTTTGTATGAAATTATATAGAAATGGTATATTTTCCTTTTTTGTTATGTTCCTAATAACAGAATTTGTTGAGGGCTGGCGTGGCGCAGTCGGTAGCGCGGCGGATTTGTAACCGGAGGCCCCGGGTTCAATCCTCCGTGGTGCCACTGAGTTCCGTCGGTGTGTTCTTGGGCAAGACACTTTCCCTCCGCCTCGTCCGTCGGATGGGGACGTAAACCGGGCGGTCCCGTGTATCGGTCTATCCTCCGAGCACGTAAAAGAACCATAGGAATCTATTCGATAATAAGAGTAGGGCAGGTTCCCGGATTCCTATGTATCCTTCCCCTCTCTCTGGGGCGGCTCTAAATAACCTATACTGTGCACATTGATGAGCCGTTAAACAACATTCAATTCAATTCAAACTTCCTAGGCACTTATTTGAACATATATTTAGACAATATATTCAATTAAATTTATAGGTCACCATGCATATTGAGATTTAATATTGGTTTTTGGAACTGTACCATTATCAGATTATGCTTAAATTTTTTAATTTTGTTGGAATTTTTACAAAATGCTATATTTTTCCTATTTTATGTATAGATCTAATAATAGGCCTTTATTTAAATAAAGACAATAAAATAAAATAAAAAATAAAAATAAAAAATTTAAATAAAAAACAAAATTCAAAAATCTTTTTTAAAAATAAATTCAAAAAAAAAAATGGACAAAAAATAGAACTAGGCATCAAAAGCAACATTCCAGTAAATTTTGAGGAAAATCCATCCAATAGTTCTAGAAGCGAAGTCGCCAAAAAAAGCTGCGCATGGAAAACTACAGCAAATGCCTTTAAGCAACATTTATCTTTTATTTTTAAGTCCCGCCCCCATTAGGTGAGACATGTGAATCCGCGGATTTCTTGTCTTTTATTATCGGTACTTTAAAATAACGGTGAAATTTAATCAACAATAAGTTATTAACTGTTTAGAACAATTGTAATAATTAATATTAATGATTTGTAAATATGCAAATTATGTAGAAAAGTAACGGGATGGCACGAATTTTAGATCTCTTTACATATAAGGCCAAATAAAAAAATGCCTGTGGTTCTGGTGGCCTGACCTACCTTATTTTTAAGGGGCTGACCCTAAAACCTTTTTATGAAATCATAACACCATTCTATATTTTCTGTAATCCACTGGACATTAGTGGTACGGTATAATTATGCAAATTATTACCAAATTACACAGCAAAAGTGGAAAATATTTAGGTAAGGCCAAATAAAACAATAGGTGTGGCTACGGTTTCCCGACACCCCCTTGTTTTTAGTGGCCGACTTTTCTTTTCTTCTTTTTGTTTTTAATTATTTTTTCTATCAGTTCTGTATCTGATGATATCTACAAATATATGCTTAACTTTATTTATTTATTGGGTATAAAAATATAGTGTAAAAAAAAGAAGACAAAATATAAAATAAAATATGTTTAGAAAATAAAATATTTTACCTACCTACCCTAATTTTTTTCAGATCGTAATATGAACCACACATATAATTTTATTTGGCCTAAGCCATATGATATGCCTGGAATGTCATATGATACATTCAGAGTTAAACGTTTTTCTTTCAGGTAAACAATGCGATTCTAATTAACTATTAAAACTAATTAGTATAATGCATGTTAAACAAAGGTCTTCTCAGTTTAAATTGTCCTGTTATTTGTAACAGGAATGCGTTTTTCAATGGGCGGTCTTATATCATGTATATCGAGGTAATCTGACAACTTCACAGAGAAACTTTCAGTTGTATCATCAACTTGTATGGAGTTTATGAGATAAATAGAATCTCACAATATCTTGCTCAAAAAGAAAAAGAAAGCGGAAAAAAAAAGAAAATGCCTACCTCCCTACCCAATTTTTTTAGAGCATGCAATAGGAAACACACCTATTTTTTTTTGGCCTTAAAAGAAATGCATAATTCAAGAGCCGCAGTGTATTGGGCAGAAATTCAAGAACTGGGTGTGCAAATATGCAAACAGGGTGTGCAAAAACTTTTGCTAACAGATGCTACGCGCCAATTCTCGACAAGTGGGTGTCTTTATTTTTACAGATAAAGGTGAAAAAATACATTTTAGATCACATTTCTTCTATAAATGTATAAAAAACATAATAATATTGAGAAAGTAAGAGTTTGGAAGTGTTGTTGAGCAAAAATAATTTTTTTTTTTACCCCACCCACTCCCCCAAATATTGGCTGCGATTTTTCAAAAACGGCCCTGCAAAAGACGGCTGCACGGTTGGCTGGCTAATACACTGAAGAGCCGTGCGTGTGTGTGTAATAAGTTTTATAGTTCCATCACCTGAATCTGAACTTAAAGGTACTTAAATTAGAAGCTTTTTTTCAGCTTGCAGAAACACCAGAAGTTCAGGAGCTTATGGACATTGCAGACAAACATGTTTCCATAGAAACGTCATGTGATCAAACATTGACACACCCTTTTGTTGTTGTGGAAGGAATGGATGCCACTGGTAAATTATTTCACTTATATTTGACAATCACCACACATGCCTGCCCAAGTAGATCACCAAGCCCGACAATGACCTGCTTTTGGTGTCCGAAAATATTAACATTTATACGATTTAGCTCAGATTCTTAGTCTTAAGGAGGTCGGGAGGTGTACAGTACTTGTTCTACCCAGGAAAAGTGGGTTGTCTGCCTCCACCACAAAAAAAAAAATAAACCACCATATATAACCTTACATGTGTTGAAAATGACGTAAAACAGCATACAAACAAATAGTCTTAAATATAAAACTTGCTATACAACCTTTAAACTTTCATACTAACAAAACACTTAAATTACTCTACGCTGCCTTTAAACTTTAATATTAACAAAACGCCGTTTTCGGGCATTTTTTGATTTACCTCTATAGTTTATATTACTACCATATCATCCCTTATTTTTTAATAGTTTTATCTTGATATATTTACATTAATTTTTAATAATTCTTCATTTCTTCATCTTTCGTCCGTTTTTGCGCACAATATGACCTATTTATGTGTCGACGTGCCGTAAAACACCATTCATTCATTCATTATTAACAAAACATTTCTACCAAAAGTAGATTATCATCAGTCTCCAAACTTGACCTACATTTTGGACTATTTTTGTTAAAAGAGAAATTATATAAACATTGTGTTCAGCTTAGTACCAAAAAGTCGTCATTCTTCTCTGTCTTACATACAGATAAGCCTGTATAAAGAGGCCACTAAATGGAAGAGCAAAATGTCTCTTAACAAAGGTGGTCTCGTTATACAGGTGTTTTAATTTAAAGTAATACAAAATTATTGGGAACTGAAATAGAGGTATTTTAAAGGGACACTGCCCGTAAGTAAAGCATATATTGAGAATAAGCAAAAAATTCTTCCGTGGCCGAGTGGTTAACGACGTTGCGTTGTAAACCTTCTCGCCTCTCACTGCTGCGGTTTTAATCCCACTGGGAGCTCGACTTGTAAGTGAGAAAGTGTCGATTTTTACAGATGACGGGAGGTGTTCAGTACTGGTTCTACCCATGAAAAGTGGGTGGTCTGCATCCACCACAAAAAATCGACCGTCATATATAACTGACATGTGTTGAAAATGACTTAAAACACCATACAAACAAACTAACAAAAAATATTATCTTTAATCAGAGATCTCATACAACATATGCAATCAAGTTCCCAATAAAGTTGGACATAGTGTACAGCGAGTTCATCCTCAAATGTGCTTATCTTACGGTTTCCCATTTGGTATCAATGAGGCAGCAGGGCTGTCTCTAATAGCCGGCAGCCGGCTATATTCGCAGTTTGTTTTGAATTTGGGGCTGGCTGTAAACATTATTTTTTTTAAATCAATATAAAATATTATGAAATTATTTCATCATCTGAAAGAATCATGAAATACTAAAAATCCTGACCTTAATTAGCACCAAAAACCAGAGATTGTATGTAATTAGACTTCATGCTTATCCGCAGGGGAGAATGCCCGCGGACCCTCTTACAACCTCTCTCTCTTTGCTTGATCACTAATGGTAGCCGCCTGTCAAATCAAAGTAGCTACCTGTTAAAATTAGAGACAGCCCTGAGGCAGAGACACTATAATAAACCTTAGAATTATACACCCCCACACAAATACACCCACCCACCCAATGATTTCGTCGTAGAGAGGTATGATTAGTGTATTTTGTTGTTGATGTAATTTTATCACGTTTGTATTCAAGGTAAAACAACACTAACAGAAGTGCTTGAAAAGAAACTAAGTGCAGCCCGCTTCCATACGCCACCTCCACAGATAACCCATCTACGGCCATTCTTTGACAGGTACCCGGAGATAGTACGGAGAGCGTACTACAGTATGGGCAACTATATTGTAGCCAGAGATATCATCACTGAATGTCAGAGTCGACCAGTTATCATGGATAGGTTTGTACTATTATTATACACCCTCCAAATTGAAGCTTTATTGGGTGGTGGGGTATTCTGGTTAGCTCGACTTTTTCGAAGAAAAAAAATAGAGCTATTGTCATCTCTCGATCGACGTCTGTGTCTTCGTCTGCATTGGGTTACAGTTTCTATGTAAGCTTGTACCTCCGAAATTACTTCACATAATGGATTGAAACTTCACACATGTATTCAGCATCATTAGACAGCATCATACAGCCAGGTTCTATAACTTATGCTTTTATTTTAACAGAATTATGGCCCCTTTTATACTTACAAAATTTGGTTAACAAGTGCAATAATTCTGTTCTGCAATTAAGCAAAATTGTGACCTTCAACATAGTTTCTCAATAAATAAACAAGGCCTTGAAAGTCGAACGTCTGCACCGACTGCCGGTGGTCTGCACCGACTGCCGGTGCTAATTGTTTTAAGTTTGTCTGTCTGCCTGTCCGTCTTTAGACACAACCTTGTAGGCTCTGCAACTCCTCTCCCCCTGAAGCAAATCTCAGGGAACTTCATGGGTGGTCTGTCCATGGTGAGAGATGACCACTACTGGTTTTAAGGTCAAAGATCAAGGTCACCATGACCCGATCATAAAAATCTTGTCCGCTCTGTAACTCCTCTACCCTTGAGGCTAATCTCATCAAATTCATGGTTGGACGGCCTGTGATGAGAGGATAACCCCCTATTGATTTTGAGGTAAAAGGTCAAGGTCACCATCAACTGATCATGAAAAGTCTTGTCCTCTCTGCAACTTCTCTTCCTCTGAAGCAAATCTTATGAAACTTAATGGGTGGACTGCCTGTGGTGAAAAGATACATGCCTTATTTATTTATTTTTTTTTTTTTTTTTCCCCCCCTTTTTAAGCTCTACTGGCCAAGGGCCAGCAGAGCTTATGGGATGCTGTGTTGTCTGTCGTCCGTCGTCCGTCCGTCTGTTAACTTTTCTTCAAACGACTTCTCCTCAGAAACCGCTTGGCTAATTTTGACCAAACTTCACATGGATGATCCTTAGATGAATGCTTTTTAGATTTGTTAAAATTAGGTCAGCGCTACATCCAAGATGGCTGCCATTACCATATATGGTCGAAACCTTAAAAAATCTTCTTCTCCAAAACCGCTGGACAGATTTCAACAGTTTTTCTTTTAAAATGATCGCCAACGCCTAGATTATCAAGTTTGTTCAAATAAAATCCCCGGGGTAAAAAATGGCCGTGCCCCGGGGGTCCAATGTTTGTATGTTGAGCTTTTGCATGTTTTTCATATAGACATAATAGGAAAAAAACTTTAAAAAATCTTCTTCTCTGAAACCACAAGGCACAGAGCTCTCATTTATTACATGTAGCATCAGCTTATGGTCCTCTACTAAGATTGTTCAAATGGTGACCCTGGGGTCAAATTTGTCCCCGCCCCGGGGGTCACAGTTTTACATAGACTTATATAGATTTTTTTTTTAAAAAAATCTTCTTCTCGGAAACTACAACAGCCAGAGGTTTGATATTTTGCATTTACTATAAGCTTATGGTCTTTTACCAAGTTTGTTCAAATGGTGACCCTGGGGTCACATTTGGCCCCGCCCCAAGGGTCACATGTTTTCTATAGACATGTATAGGGAAAAACTTAAAAAATCTTCTTCTCTGAAACTGCAAGAGCCAGAGGTTTAATATTTTGCATTTGCTATAAGCTTGTGGTCCTCTACCAAGTTTGTTCAAATGGTGACCCAGGGGTCACATTTGGCCCCACCCCGGGGGTCACAGCTTTACATAGGCTTGTATAGGGAAAAGATTAAAAAAATCTTCTTCTCTGCAACCCCATGGCACAGAGCTCGCATGTATTACATGTAGCATCAGTTTATGGTCCTCTACTAAGTTTGTTCAAATGGTGACCCTGGGGTCAGATTTGTCCCCGCCCGAGGGTCACAGTTTAACATAGACTCATATAGGATTTTTTTTTTTAAAAATCTTCTTCTCGGAAACTACAAGAGCCAGAGGTTTGATATTTTACATTTATTATAAGCTTATGGTCCTTTAACAAGTTTGTTCAAATGATGACCCTGGGGTCACATTTGGCCCCGCCCCAAGGGTCACATGTTTTACATAGACATATATAGGGAAAAACTTAAAAAATCTTCTTCTCTGAAACTGCAAGAGCCAGAGATTTAATATTTTGCTGTTGGTCCTTTACCAGTTTTGTTCAAATGGTGACCCTGGGGTCGCATCTGGCCCCGCAACGGGGGTCACAGTTTTACATAAATGCTTGTTTTAAATTTTTTAATTTAATTTTTTATTGTTTTATATATATATATATTTTTTATTTTTATTTTTAGCTCTACTAGCCAAGGGCCAGCAGAGCTTATGGGATGGTGTGTTGTCCGTCTTCCGTCGTCCGTCCGTCCGTCCGTCGTCCGTTAACTTTTCTTCAAACGACTTCTCCTCAGAAACCGCTTGGCTAATTTTGACCAAACTTCACTTGGATGATCCTTAGATGAATGCTTTTTAGATTTGTTAAAATTAGGTCAGCGCTACATCCAAGATGGCTGCCATTACCATATATGGTCGAAATCTTAAAAAATCTTCTTCTCCAGAACCGCTGGACACATTTCAACAGTTTTTCTTTTAAAATGATCGCTAACGCCTAGACTATCAAGAATGTTCAAATAAAGTCCCCGGGGTCAAAAATGGCCGTGCCCCGGGGGTCCAAAATTTGTATATTGAGCTTTTGCATGTTTTTCATATAGACATGTAGGTAACAACTTTAAAAAATCTTCTTCTCTGAAACCACAAGGCACAGAGCTCTCATGTATTACATGTAGCATCAGCTTATGGTCCTCTACTAAGTTTATTCAAATGGTGACCCTGGGGTCAAATTTGTCCCCGCCCCGGGGGTCACAGTTTTACATAGACTTATATAGGATTTTTTTTTAAAAAATCTTCTTCTCAGAAACTACAACAGCCAGAGGTTTGATATTTTGCATTTACTATAAGCTTATGGACCTTTACCAAGTTTGTTCAAATGGTGACCTTAGGGTCACATTTGGCCCCGCCCCAAGGGTCACATGTTTTACATAGACATGTATAGGGAATTCTTCAAACGACTTCTCATCAGAAACCGCTTGGCTAATTTTGACCAAACTTCAAATGGATGATCCTTAGATGAATGCTTTTTAGATTTGTTAAAATTAGGTCAGCGCTACATCCAAGATGGCTGCCATTACCATATATGGTCGAAACCTTAAAAAATCTTCTTCTCCAGAACCGCTTGACAGATTTCAACAGTTTTTCTTTTAAAATGATCGTCAACGCCTAGACTATCAAGTTTGTTCAAATAAAGTTCCCGGGGTCAAAAATGACCGTGCCTCGGGGGTCCAAAGTTTGTATATTGAGGTTTTGCATGTTTTTCATATAGACATACTGTGAAATCATTTTATTTCGTTGGGATTAAATTTCGCGATTCTTTCCAAAAAGACTATTTCGAGAGGATGTAATTTTGCGCATTTCTGATTTAGGAAAAAAAAATCTTTAAAAAAGCACTGTATGTTAAACGCATTATCGATAAATCCAACCCTGATTTGTAAATGCAAACACGTCCCCAGGCTACATATTGGCAGAGCTGTCTGGGGATTACGTCAGACCTGTCCTAATAAACAATTAACCCAGGTCACCTAACACTGAACACACTTCCTCGACGGGTGATATTGTGTGATCTCCCGTTGTTTTTCTTTTTTTTTAATTTTGACCCTGTCTGACACCATTGTTTGTTTGGGAAGAAAATGGCCGACACCTGCGTCGATGTGTCAACTCTCTGTGATTTTATTGGCCAACAGCTATAATTAGCTCATGAATATTATGAATGGCGATACGTCAATTAAGGGGTGTTAACAAGATAATTGAAAAACATTAGTTTGTTTTGATTGTACGATAATAGTACTAATTGATTCGTAAACACAGAAGTCTAACTGTATTGTGTTTGAAATGTTGCTATGTTTGCATGCGTTTTGTTTGTTACTAGTATTTATTTTTTGTTGAGTAAATATATAAAATCTGTACGTGTTCAATTTCTAAAGGTCAGTACTATGTAGATGATGACAACGATAACAAACTTAAATATCATTCGTGAATGGATTTATTAGTCTGCTTGCGTAAACACAGGTGTGTCAACACATCGGCATACATACTGGTATTGAAAAGATTAAAACAAACAAGCAAGTTATTATGTTTTTATTATCATATGAATAATTATATAATTATTCAATACATACATACATGATGATAAACGTTTTATCTGCAACAAACAAACAGGTTCAATAAGTATTGATAAACCTGCAATACATAACCAATCGGGAACAAATGTTGAAGCAGTTTTCGTACACATACTACTTAATTCAAACACTTGGACATTTATAATCGTGGGGATTTGATTTCGCGGCTTGAGTCAACCACGAAATACGCGAAATTAAATCCCCAACGAAATATAATGATTTCACAGTATAGGAAAAAAGTTTAAAAAATCTTCTTCTCTGAAACCAGAAGGCACAGAGCTCTCATGTATTACATGTAGCATCAGCTTATGGTCCTCTACTAAGTTTGTTCAAATGGTGAACCTGGGGTCAAATTTGTCCCCGCCCCGGGGGTCACAGTTTTACATAGACTTATATAGATTTTTTTTTTTAAAAATCTTCTTCTCGGAAACTACAAAAAAATTATTTTTGAATTTTTTTTTTTGAATTCTTTTTTTTTTTTTGAATTTTTTTTTGAATTTTTTATTATCTCTACTGGCCAACTTGGAAAACCAGCCAGATCGGACCAGTAATGACGGAGTTACTGCTCTTGATATAGTTAAAAATGCTATATATATTGCCTCTTTAAGATGATAGTCACTCGCTTCATTGATGTCATAAGATCCATATTAGCCAGTAGAGCGTTCACAGGCCCTCTTGGGCCTCTTGTTTTTGTTTTGTCATAGTGTTAAAAATAATTAACTGTTTCAACAGAGCTGTAAATTTAAGACGGCTGCCACGGCTAAAAATAGATTTTTAAAAAACCAGTTTGTAGCGACTTCTTGAAAACTATAAGTGATAATTATAAGAGACTTTTTCTAAAATGATCAACATGGCATGATGTTGATTCTTGTCGAAAATTATTTTGATTCGACTTTAAACATGGCCGCCAGAGGCCTTTTTTTTTTTTACATAGAGTTATATAATAAAAACTTGTAGCGACAACTCCTCTGAAACTACGTGACGGATTTTCATCATGAATTTTCACTTGAATGTTGCTCTTGATGTCTAGCTGATCCTAGCAAAATTTAAGGCCGGCTGGAAAGTCGAGATGGCCGCCACGGCTAAAAAATAGATTGAAAAACAAATTTGTAGCGACTCACTATAAGTGATACTGATATGGGACTTTTTGTTAAACGATCAGCATGACATGAGGTTGGTCATTCTCGAAAATCATTTTGATTCAACGGTAAACATGGCTGCCAGCGGCCACCTTTGTTTACATAGTAAAAGCGTGTAGTGACTACTCCTCTGAAACTACTCGACAGATTTTCATGAAACTTCACAGGAATGTTGCTCTTGATATCTAGTTGATCCTAGCAAAATTTCAGGTCGGTAAGGGGGCGTCCGTGGCCGAGTGGTTAACGTCTCTGACTTGAAATCACTTGCCCCTCACCGCTGTAGGTTCGATCCCTCAGGGGCATAGGAATCTTTATGTGAGGATGCTATCCAGCTGGCTTGCGGAACGTCGGTGGTTCTACCCAGGTGCCCGCCCGAGCACAAAAATTGCCCGGAGGGGCACCTGGGGTCTTCCTCCACCAATGAAAGCTGGAAAGTCGCCATATGACCTTAGCTGTTGGTGCGACTATAAAATCCAATTCAATTCAATCAGGTCGGTAAGAAATTCAAGATGGCTGCCACAGCTAAATATAGATTTTTAAAAAACACAAATTTGTAGCGATTACTTTTTGAAAACCGTAAGTGATATTGATATGGGACTTTCTCTAAAATGATCAGCATGACATGTTGTTGGTCCTTGTTGAAAATTATTTTGATTCGACATTAAACATGGCTGCCATGGCCATCTTTGTTTACATAGAGTTATATAGTAAAAACTTGTAGCGACTACTCCTCTGAAACTACTTGACAGATTTTCAGGAATGCTGATCTAGCTATCAAACACCTATCAGTAGAGCTTCAAGGTCATTGAACTCTTGTTTAAAATTGTGAGTATCTTTACTCATCAACTTACCTACTACAAAAACTCATAGCTTTTAAAAATCGTGAGTATTATATTTGTATGTTAATGTTTTGTTTGTTCCAAATTTACATGATGAAAATTGTTCCAATCATTTGTCTATAATTTTAAGGTCATACAGTGTTTCTTTTGTTTTAACAGTTAACATGCAACTTCCATTTTAAGATTTACTTAGATTTTTTGTTTCTTTTAAAATGTTTTAATTCACATTCTGACATTTTGAAAGCATGAACTGTTTAAAGCAATTGTTTACTATGAACGAGTTCCTTGTTACTCATTTATTTTGAATCTGATGAGTAAAAACTCATTGCAGTCAAAAATATCTACAGCTCTGTTCAACTCGAATTAAATCGAGCATTACGATTGGTTGAAAGGCGATAATAGAGGCGGTAACTAGCTCTGGTTCAATTAGGGGAGCAATTATCGCCTCAAAAAAGAGGCTTGTGTTTTGAGGATGTGTTTGTTAAACACGTGCATTTTATGCAGTTATACACTTTAAAGAATCAATATGGTCCGGCGTCCAACATTTCTGCCTTTTTTTTTTTTTTTTGGTAATTTGAATCGGTCCAAAGCCCATCATTTCAGTCGAAAACCAATAAAACTGGCAATTTCCAGTTCCTACAGTTTCCAATTAATTGAAATGAAACTAACAATTCCCATTATTATACCCCCAAGTTAACTGCCGAGTCCGGATTCTATATCTCATTTCTGAATATCTCTATGAAAATCAACAAAATCTTGCAATTTCTGAAATTGGGGACAAGTTCAGAAATTGTAAGATTTTGTTAATTTTTGAAGAGATATTCATAAAAGGATAGGAATCAGTACTAGTGTGTTATAACAGATAGATATACATGTGTTTATGACTCTGGTGCCAGTGTTTGAGTTTTGAAATAAAAAAACAAAAAACATTTGTTGCCAGAAGCTTCTCTTTAAAGATCATTAATTGTCATTAGACTACTTCACTGCACATGTATACATGGTAATGTTTTTGCAAAGTATTCTCAGAATACAGTGAGTTCCATTTTTTACATAAAAAAGATAGTTTGAGTGTTTTTATTACTCACTGAGTAATGAGTTTCTTGACTTTTTGATAAGGCAAATTTTAAACAAAAATAATTCTTCAGTAATTTAATAGACTGTTTTAAATGCTTTTGTTTGATTGTGAAAATTACCGGTACCAATTTAAGGCAAAACAATGTGAATTTTCCCAATTGAACAGGTACTGGTAACATTCCCAAAAGGGTGAAAAAATCACTGCACTTTTCCTTATGTCCATGTTTGTGTCATGGTTTCAGCTTGTCCACATATTAACAAGTATATCGCTACAACAGTCGCTGAAATGGTGGCAGACGCCACTATCACAAACATCACCAAGTCAAATATTGACAAATATTTCAGCATACATGAGCATAATCCCGGACTGTTTTTAAGAGTTCCAGTGTCATTCGAATCTTCTGTTTCTGATTCCAAATAGTCTTTATCTTTGTGTATGGTCTTGTCCTTTTCGTCATGCAAGGATGGAATTTCTGATTTCTCGATATGAAAACGGCTGATTACGGAGCCCAATACGGACAGAAATCCGAGCCCCAGCATACAGCTGATGTACAGAACGATAATTGACGTCTGCTTGGATGTCTTGGGCATGTTGTCTGTGGTGAAGGTCATGACGACCATATAGGACAAGAACACTGTGATACTGAAGCTCATTTTCTCGCCACAACGTGTCGGTAGTAGAAAAACAAAACAGTTAAGGATTGACAGGAGTATCACGGGTACAATCACCATCGTTATGTAGTATTCGTAACGTCGTCGTAATTTCATTTGAAATATAATAGAAGATTGTAATTCGTTGTCGAATTCGAACTGTTTGACCCTTGCTGTAGTATTAATCACATCCCATTGTCCGTTTGCGACGAAATCGTCCATAATAATTGTGTTTTGCGGCAAACTTAAAAATACATCGCTGTTTATAAATATCCATAGAACGAACTCAAGCGCACAGGTCTGAACATCAAACGGAAAGTATTTGATGTTAAGTTCGCAGGTTGTTTGTAGGGCAAGCCCCGGGCTCCAGTGCACGAGCCCGTTACTCTGAACCTTAACATTCAAACTGTCAAACCCGATTTGTTCGGGTTTATTGTATGAATTAGATGCCATTAAATCAGACAGCCATATCTGATTCTGTTTCAAATAAATAGACGAGATGTTGTCATAGTTTTGTGGCTCCCATTTTAGATTTTCGTCAGTCCATTGAACATCTATCCAAGTTTTAGTGACTAATACTTGCTCCTTTTCGTTAAAGTTTGTAATCGCCATCAGATGTAACAATGCAGATACTTCCACCGCAGCATACCTGTCATTCTGGGGTGTAACGTTGATATTGTAGCCATTCATCAGGTCCTTATGAAGCTTATGAACCAATTTACACTTGCTAATTGTGACCAAATAAATTAAGAAAAATACAAGTACCTGCATAATTTTCATATTCCTTGAAGTTCGTATTTTTAAATTAACAATCATCACACTCGCTACTATACAATATTATGAATTTAATGACTCGACTTACTCCTTTCATCTGAAAGCTTCAATGTTAATAGTATTTATATGGAAAATATTTGAATTTAAATCTATTAAAGGGACTAGAGGCGATCTGGAAGAATAATGGGTAACAATCCAAATCTTAGTAAAACCAGCATAATGTGTTGCATTTGCAATTCGATGTTCCACGTACATATATGCATTAATCTAGGCCCCATAAAAAAAACTATTTAATTATTGATAATGAGAAAGTTTGGTCTGGAAAACTTGACGACTAACTGATATGGTGCTTTAAGGCTGTAATATATTCTCGCTTTGTGATCTACTGTGAACTACCTTTTTGTGTCACCTGCGTAGCATGGCAGACACTTAGGGATCACTTTGTCCGTCGTCTGTCATCGGCCGTCGTCGTCCGTCACACTTTAACCCGCAACCGAACCGTGGGTATTTGACATATATATTCATGAAACTTCACATATATCTTCATCTTAACCCAATAACTCTGACTTTCATTTTGACAGAGTAATGCCCCCTTTCATAAAACTTTACCTGCAATCTATCACAGAATAGGGTTACCCATGACCAATCATTGTGACTCATTTTGACAGAGATATTCCCCCTTTCAAAAAATGATAACCTTTAACCTAACCAAGCTCATAACTGGCCATACTGTTCATGAAACTTGATACACATAATCATCTTATCCGAAGGAATGTCGTTACACATGTCCAATAACTCTGACTTTCATTTTGGCAGAGTTATGCCCTATTTTCATAAAGCCTAACCTAGCTAGCTCATAACTTGGCAAAATATTGACCTATGGTCATGAAACTTTACACAGTTCTTCCTTATTAATTATCCAGTGCAGATTTATGCCCCTTTTCATAAACTTTAACACTTTAAAAACTCTGCTCCGTAATTCATGAAGGATTGCACCCACTGTCTTCAAACTTTATAGTTAGATTTTACTTGCTGAAATAAGCACACGGCAGGCAACACAAGTGTTTCGTGGGACATCCTTCTAATTGAATTAGATATACAACTGCTAGCAAAACCATATCATGAATAAATATTTAATATTTAACAATAAAAAAAAGAGTTTTCAAGTTTTCATAAATAATAATTCAACTGAACGTATTATGTGGCTTATTTAATGCATGTACATTTAAGGATTGAATTCGATATTTCAATCTTTCTACTGTGTGAAGCTCAAACTTTAAATTAGCTAATGTTTTCCATACCCCGGTAAAATATCACAATTTCGAATTCAATCCTTATATTTCATTATGTTTTCTTTGTCTGTTTTTCGGACTTAAATAATGTAAGTATTTTCCATTATGTCAAAAATAGCATTTTAAAGCTGTAATACGTACTGTTGGAACAGTGACGTTGTCAACATTGCACGCTTTTTTATAGCAACTTTCGGCAGTTAGCATGAGAACGTTACATCATACAAAGAAAACAAGTTCATCAGACCAATTCACTGCAACTTGTTTGTTTAAGCTCCGCCGAAAAGTAAATGTTGTTCACTGGGAATTCCGGCGCAGTGCAGTAGAAATGTAAATATTTTATATAACATTGTCAGAAGCACATTATGATAGTTTTCTGTTGTCATTGTTTTGGCACCAATTACTCAGATCACCTCTAGTACCTGTTGTCATTGTTTTGGCACCAATTACTCAGATCACCTCTAGTACCTGTTGTCAATGTTTTGGCACCAATTACTCAGATCACCTCTAGTACCTGTTGTCATTGTTTTGGCACCAATTACTCAGATCACCTCTAGTACCTGTTGTCACTGTTTTGGCACCAATTACTCAGATCACCTCTAGTACCTTTAAGCCATAATGGCTAAGTGTCATTTATACACTAGTCCAGCAGGATTATATTGATTGTTGAAATCATTAAAATGATAAATTAATTGTATTGAAGCTACCTCTGTATCTATTGATTGTGCCATACTAATGGATTCAAATATTTGTGTTTAAAATTATTGGCAGGAAGAAATGGTTTTCATCAATACAAACTTTATTTCCCTTTGTGAGTGTTTAGAAATAGGATACCCTGTAAAGTTGTACACATTTGGTTTTAGAATGAAAAGATGGTTGGAGTTCAAAACAGCTTAAATCTAACCAGCTTCATGACCCAGTGTTTCTTTTCCTTATATAAGTGGTACTGAAAAATGGTACCGTTCCCAATGGCAAAAAGTATGTTTTTATCAGATAACATGGCTTCTGCTAGTGTAATAAAGACTTACTCTGAACCTTTACATTTGACTTATTTCTCGTAATACACAGTGTATTACAGACGCAAATGAGGACCGAATCACTGTGTTTGTATACAGTAAAACATTTAATCCCAATTGCTTGCATGGTATAATATCATACGATACGTTCAGACACCTTAATTATTTATCATTATTTGATAAATAATTTGACATCTTACTTTATAAATGCAGGTAAGTAACGTTAAATTTGGTCTAAGGTGTCGCTTTATTTGTAGAGCGTACAGTCACGTAACATAGCTGATGTCATGAAAACAACAAAACAACGTCATGATTTAAACGGAGGTAATTAATGTATTTTAAATGATAAAACAAGTTTACATTAACCAATTACCGATATTTTCCTTTCATTAGATTTTGATATGACCTTGATTTGACCTGCCCCGTGTGGTTCCCGGGGGCCCCCGTTTGGTCACGGGGCAAAGAATAGGGCCACTGCAGATCCCCTTGTAGGGGTAGGCAGAGGGGTAGAATCCCCCCAAATTCATGTTCATTTTATCATTTTTTGTTCATGTTCATTAAAGGTCTTCATCATGATCCCTGCATTGTTTCAGGTGCTATGTCACTCGCATCAAAAGAGCAGTGGCAGAAAAACAATAACGTGGCTCCAGCGTAAATGGAGTTTCTACGATAGAATTTGCAGCAACTCTGCAGTTCAGGGTGAGAAGGTTCTAGGCCCATTTTCCATATTTAATCTCGATGTACGTGGAAGATGAGCCTGGCATGTTCATGCCTGTTAGGTGCCATATAACCTTTTCATGTGTTGGTGCGCCTTAAAACCCCAATTCAATTCAATTGATATGACCTGTAGGATTAACAATCTTTCATAACTTTCAATAATTATTAAAATAGCTATCCCGCCAACAACAGCCAAATTATGTAAACATAAGTACTCCGTTTCTAGACCTACTGCCGACGAGGTATATATAAACTTACGTCATTAACTTACGTAATTTGAGGAATACAAACTCTATAGACACAATATAAACGGATTTGGAGCTTTTGAGGGGCGAATTAACATAACATATTTTAAGAACCCATGAATAAACCTTGCTTTTCATCGACACATATACATTATTATATGATCTGAACACCTGGATAGAGTTCTGATAAACGGTTTTGTAGTGTAATTTTGCCATTATTTGGTGGGATATTGCCTTTAAATATTAATACAGTCCTCTGTATAACTTTTTCCCTGAATTAGTATTAGGATAGAACTTTGAACAAACCTGTTCCGCTTGGATCAGGCTTAAAAGAAAAAAGTGTTTGTTTCCACTAACCCGACCGACCCTATTATTTAGCCGCCGACCCTAACTTTTTTTATTGCAAAAAAATAAATAAAATAATATTTTTTTTTTATTTTTTTTAAAAAGTTGAACCCATGAACCAACGTTTCTTATGGAGATAAAAAGTAAAAGTATTTTTCATTAACAAAAATGAGGTCATTAATAATAAAAAAAAATAAAAATAAAAGTTTTGCCTACCTACCTACCCTATTTTTTTTGAAGCCGTTAGCGAAAACAAACCATTTTTTTTTGGCCTCATGTGTTTTTGGATATATGGATAAAAAAAGCAACTGCCTAATTTGATCTTAATTTATACATAACCTAATTCAGGTTTCATTAGAAAATGGTCCCCATGGCTGATCTGGCTTTCAAATCCCTATCAAGGTCATTGACCTCTTGCTTTTATGTACATCACACTTTTATACAAAAACGGCCTATGACTCTCGATTAAAAAACCTTCAATGAAACTTTCCACAAATATGTTTTGGTAAGCGTTTGTGTATAAATGTTCACTAACGTTATACTGCTTTTCTCTTGACAAAAGCGGCCCAGGGAGCTCAGTGGAATAGGCATTGCACTTTAGACCTTCCCGAAGTAGGTTCACTCCCTGGTGGAGGCATGTCTGATGGGAAACTTCATCCTTCATCTCATCTCCATCTGAGGTTGCTGTCCAACGTAACCTAATATGATATGCTAATCGAATGTAAAACCCCATTTCAAAAGTCAGAACAACATTCCAAACTGATAGTGACCTTGTGTTTAAAAAATATTTTTACACCAAGGCAA
Source organism: Cyrtodaria siliqua (assembly GCA_037043455.1). Lineage (NCBI taxonomy): Eukaryota > Metazoa > Mollusca > Bivalvia > Adapedonta > Hiatellidae > Cyrtodaria > Cyrtodaria siliqua. The sequence continues at coordinate 38,266 of JAWPHD010006750.1, forward strand.
AAGGATTTATGAAAGGGAACCTCAGTGCAGATTACTCTCTTGAAACAAAGGCTGAGTAAGGATAATTGATTTCAATAAAAAAAAAATTTTTTAAAACATTGTGTTTAAGGCAACCTAAACAATAACTTAAAATGTATTCCCTTAGATTTTGGCACAGCACGACTGCGTATGGCATTGCAAATGAAACGAGCAGCGGAGATCTACCCGAGGCCGGGAGCTACCTATACAAATGGCCGACAGATCTTCTCAAACCAACCCTTGTGTTGTTCCTGACGGTCACGGAGGATGTACGGCAACAGAGGCTGAGCGGGCGACAGGAAACATTCGAGGAGAAGAGCCTGGATCGAGATCAATTATTCAGACAGAGGTTTGTGTTTTAAAGAGACGCATATTTTATTGTCGTATTTCATATTCTAGAAACAACAGTGAGTGATAGGAAACATTGTGATTTAGTCATAGCTTGATTATACAAGGTCATTGGTCAGATATTTGTCATGTGATGTCCACTTGCCGACTTATACAGTGGGCCAATGATTGAGTCATATTGTAGGTACATTAGGGATGCTCTGCCGCCGTTTGGACACCGATTAAACATGTACTTACGGTAACTGTAGCAAGCTACGAGACGATGGTTGAGTTATGAGTACATTAGAGGCGCTCTACCGTCTCTGCAAACACAATCAAACCACTGGTCAGTTTAATTAGCTATATTTTTAGCTGCTAATGACCTAAGTATTCTTACAAAACTCACTAAGTTCACTGAGATATTTTGAACTAAGGAGAACTTGCGACACTATTTTCCCTGCATCCAGGTTAATTATTATCCATTTGAGCTACTGATGACCAAACCATCATAGCCTGGGGAGCTTGTGACACCAAAGTTGCATCAGCACCAGTCCAAGAACCAGGATAATTATTCTGTTTACTCCGAAAAGCTGAGATTGTCTGAAACTAGTTTTGGCTAGTTTTGAGTCAGTTTTGAAGATCATGTCTAGTACACAAAGTACACGTGATTGGACAGAAGTGCTATATAAATGGAGTCCCAGGCTGTAAGAGGGAGGCTCGATTGTACACTGTTTATTAAAGATAGGAGACTCGAGAACACATTTATGTGTAAATTTAAATAAAGCTAAGACTATTCGGACCTCTTAGTCTTTTGCTGTAGTACAACATTTGAAGAGAAGAGCCGGGTCCGAGATCAAATATTCAGGTAGACATGCTTTATTGTCAATATTTCACATACTAGAAGCAACAATGGGCGACAGGAAACATTCAACCGGAAGAGCCTGGACCGAGTTCAAATATTCAGGCAGATATATTTTAGTGTCAATATTTAACATACTAGAATCAACAATGGGCGACAGGAAACATTCAAGCAGAAGAGCCTGGACCGAGTTCAAATATTCAGGCAGACATATTTTAGTGTCAATATTTAACATACTAGGAAATGTAAATGTATGCGATAGAAATATTATATAATGACAAATGGGTCTGTTTACAAGTTTTTACAACATTAGATTAAATCTTTCCCATTAAGCTGTCATTTATGAATATTGTCTTCTTTATTAACCAATAAACATGCTGAGAAACATGCTGAGAGTATAAAGCGATAGTGTCAAACTCTAAATAAATTATGATTTGGAGAACTGAATTGAATTGAATTGGGTTTTACGGTGCACCAACACATGAAAGGTTACATGGCGCCTAACATGCCAGTCTCATCCATTTACATCAAGATAAAGTATGGAGAATGGGCCTAGAACCTTCTAAACTGCAGAGTAATTGAAGGAAAGTTCAATTGAATTGAATGTTGTTTAACGGCTCAAAAACAAATAAAATGTTATTTAGAGACACTCCAGAGAGAGGAGGATTCATAAGAATACGGGAACATGCCCTTCTCTTATTAACAGATTCCTACGGTTCTTATGGTTCTTAAATGTGCTCGGAGCATAGACTCCGATACATAGGACCGCCCGTTTTACGTCCCCAGGCTTAGGGAAAGTTTCTTGGACCGTCCAAGAACCCACTGACGAAACTCGGTGGCGCAGTTGAGGCTTGAACCCAGGTCCTCCGGTTTGAAATCCACCATTATATCCACTGAGCCACACCAGCCCCTGGAGAATAGTACAGATTCAAATGAGTAGAATTTTCTTTTTCCAGGTTATGTGAAGCATACAGGAGAATGAGCGAGCCAGCGTGTATCGAGATTGATGCAGGAGGGACAGTGGAGGAAGTGAGAAATAAAGCTCTCAGTATTCTGAATGAATATGGTGTGAAGCTGGGTGAAACAGACAGTGAACTGTAACAATATGCCAGGGGCTAGTCATGTTAATCACAAATACAAAATTATATATATCTGGCCTTATTTGTTGATGTGCTCTGGTTTTCCTAGAAATTTCTTTCTGGATGTATTTTATTGAGTAGATTTTTTACTTTTTTCCTTTTTAACACACCTTTGCCGATGAGTCAAAGTATGCTTATGTGGGGTTAAAGGACTGATTTGTTCCTGTCTGTCCTTTGTATAATTTTGCTTCAGTGACATCTTCTCATAAATTGCTAGGCCAACATTGACCAAATTTCACATGGATGATCCTTAGATGAATGCCTTTCAAATTCTTACAAATTAGGTAAATCCGACATCCAAGATGGCCACTGCTGCTAAAAATAGCACAATCCTTAAAGTTCTTCTCAGGAACTGCTAAAAACAGATTTTGACAGTTTTGCTCATAAATGGTTGCTGGTACAAGACTATTAGATTTGAACAAATGGTGTCCTCGAGTCAAAAATGGCCTTGCCCCAGTCATCCTAAGTTTTATCTAGATATGTATAGAAAAACTTTAAACATATTTTAACCGATTTGTATATACCAGTGAGCCTTATATATGATAGTATATAAATATCACATTCATGAATGGGTGATAGTAAGAATGTTCACCCTGAGGATATGATTATCGCCCGATGTGAAGCTGATTTTATTGTACCGAAGTCCCCTCGGGCAAAAATAATTTCAATCATTTTCAGTACAGATTTCACTAAAGTTTCCAGATAGACTGCTCCACTGCTTGTTTGAGTGAAACGGGAAATGCACAACGAAGCAGTCTATTTGCCAGATTTGTTTTTTTCGAAAACAACTTTTTTCAAAAAGTAGATACGGAAGTTTTATCGTTGGCTCGGAAATAACATAACTAAGAAAATGAGTGGTAGTTTATTGAAATTATTTTGGTATTTTCGAAGTTATGATGAGTTAAAAATAGCAATTTCACTGAGCCGATGACATCACCGGAACAGTACGCACACCAACGCGCACCCTGCGATTTACGATCACCCTGTACTATCACCCTCGCGTCAGATAGTAAGAAATTACACATTGTTGTCTATGGGGATTTTGCATGTGTGTTTTATGGGAGGTATGTTTTATTATATTTATTGTTAACTACTTTTATAAATATAGCTGCAGGTAAAGTAGTGCACGTGACAACATTTTTGTGACTATCCTGCCTTTTTGTTCCCATTTAACCTCCAATGTGAATACAGAACTTCCCAGTGATTCAGATGAGCAAAGTGCTTATTGACCAAGATTGTGCCGATTATCGTTCTTGGCCAGTGCATAAAGGGATTGTTTTAGAGAACAAAAAGTACTGGTAATGTTTGATTTTCAAGGGAAGTTACTTACTTAGATACTTAGTTCTTTTATCAACATATTTTGTGTGTGCGACTTAATGTTATATGTATATAGAATAAAAGAACATTCAAAATATAAACTGAGTCAGATTTTTAAAATATAATAACTGATCAATGACAAAAATCGGGTCCTGTGTATCTTTAAATGGAAAAGTTCATGGTTAAAAACAAACTATCTTGGCATATTTGTAATCATTGAGTACAGTGTATCATTACTTATTAAAGTAAAACTTACGGTAAAATATTTCCGCCATGTTTTAAAATATCCATGCAGCTTTACAGGGACACATGTCCGGCAAGTATTTATCTAGAATTAACATCAGAACACCCGATTTATAAATGCAGTATCTCTTCTTATCACATAACACACCAACGACGTGACTGTAATGTTGCCAGTTTACCTTGTATACGGCAGCAATTTGTAAGAGAAAGCATGACGTCATTTTGTTTACACGCATCAGCTACGTTACGCAGCTATAACGTGTTCACACTACAAATAATGCGACACCTTAAACAACATTTAACCTTACCAGTCCCGTGTGGTTGCCGGGGTAGAATACAACCGCTGTAATCTCACAAACATACTGTCATATGCAGAGGGGTAGGATCCCCCCATTCATCTTCATTGTCATTTGTTGTCATGCTCATTCAAGGTCTTTATCATGACACCGAGTATGCAAACGTGGACACGTGGCTCCATCGTAAATGGAGTGTGTACTACAGAATTTGCAGCAATGCTGCAGTTCTGCAGGTAAGATGATTCTAGGCCCACTCTCCTTATTTTATCTTTATGTAAATGGAGGATGAGCTTGGCATGTTCATTCCTGTTAGGTGCCATATAACCGTTCATGTGTTGGTGCGCCTCAAACCCTAATTCAGTAGTTAAAGTTGCCATCATGCATTTTATAATGTAAGATTTCAAATAATGATACATATTTAAGGTGTCTGAACATATCGTATGATATACCATGCAAACAATTGGGACTGAATGTTTTAATATACACAAACACTGTGATTCTAGTGTATATGTTAAATAAGTCCTGGCTTTATTACACTCTCAGAAGCCATGATAAATAAGGTATAAATGAGAAATGGTTACGCTCCATAATTAATTTTCCCTCCAGGGATTTTAACTACATTTCACCACCATGTGCGACTCATGGGAAGGAAGCTTGGGATTGTAATTCTGGGGTCATTTGGTTAAAGATACAATAAAGGTCACCATCACTATAAATAGAAATTTAGTTTCCGCTCAATAACTTGTTTCCCTTAAGGGAATTTAACGAAACCACCACAAGATGCGGCTCATGAAAAGAAAGCAAGGGATTTTTGTGTCGCTTTTCGGAGAAAAATACGATACATATGGATCACTTTGTCATCCGTCAGTACGTCCTTCCGTCATGAAAACTTAACTTTGGCTACAACTTTCTCATTTCTTGATATTTCTTCATTAAACTTTCAAAATATACTCAACCTGACAAAATCAACATGACAATACGAAAATATAAATGACAAGGTCACACTCAAGGTCATTATATGGGTTAAATATTCATTTTTTTCTTCATGAAAACTTAGGCCAGTTTGTCAAGGTCATTTATCTGGGTCCAAAAAACCTTGTTATACTGACAAAGTGCTGACAGGTGACACGTGTTCCATGGAACACCCATCTAGTTATATTTGGTCAAAGGTCAAGGTCACTGTTACTATAAATAGACAGTTTCTGCTCCCCTAATACATTGTTCTCAAACAGTTTCAAATGGATTGTTCCCAAACTACTTACATACATAACAACTGATGACCTTATGTCCCCTTACCTTGTACATTGTTGATTGCCCAATTTATTACAGAATTATGGCTCGTTGTTTTACTTAGAATTTTCCACTGTGATATTGTATAACAAACTTAATGTGGCTGTCACTTCAAAAGTTTTCACAGATTGTTATTACACTTGGCATATTGTTCAAACGTGCTGATATGTTTTCGACATTCTGCAAAAGTATTTACAGAATTACGGACTTTTGTTTTACTTAGAATTTATATTCAGTGATAGTTCTAATTAATAATGATTTGCAACATGGGTTGTGAAGAGGAACATACAGGATGTAGTGAGTATAATAAAAATCAAGAATGCCATGAATGTGTCCCTTTATTAAAAGCAAAATGGTATTATATAGCGAAATCAAGGAACATATATTTTGTTTTGTTATAAATACTTAAAGGGGTTGACTCACTATTTTCAAACAAGATTTATTTAAAAGGGCTCTGAAAAACTTGAAAAAATCTGAAAGAGGATATACGGTATGACCTATTGAAAATTTTCGAAGAATATAAATGGCGGCCATCTTCGAACGATATATGGCATATTGACAAAACGTATTTTAAAGCAAAGAAAATCACTGCAAATCGATAAAAACAAGAGGTCAATGACCTTGAAGCTCTACTGATTGATTTTGATTTCAGGAAGTAGTCGCTACAGACTTGTTTTTTGAAAAAATATTTTTAGCCGTGGCGGCCATCTTGAATTTCCGGCCGACCTGAAATTTTGCTAGGATCAATAAGACATCAAGAGCAACATTCCTGTGAAGTTTCATGAAAATCCGTCAAGTAGTTTCAGAGGAGTAGTCGCTACAAGTTTTCATTATATAACTATGTAAACAAAGATGGCCACTGGCAGCCATGTTTAACGTCGAATCAAAATAATGTTTGACTCAGTCCCATATCAATATCACTTATAGTTTTCAAGATGTAGTCGCTACAAACTTCTTTTTTAAAAATCTATTTTTAGCTGTGGCGGCCATCTTGAATTTCTGGCCGATCTGAAATTTTGCTAGGATCAATTAGACATTAAGAGCAACATTCCTGTAAAGTGTGTCGCTACAAGTTTTCATTATATAATTCTATGTAAACAAAGATGGCCGCTGGCAGCCATGTTTAACGTTGAATCAAAACGATTTTTGACAAGGACCAACATCATGTCATGCTGATCATTTTAGAAAAAGTCCCATATCAATATCACTTATAGTTTTCAAGAAGTAGTCGCTACAAACTTGTTTTTTAAAAACCTATTTTTAGATTTGGCGGCCATCTTGGATTTCACATCAAAATGAATTTTTGCTAGGATCAACTAGACTTCATGGGCAACATTTCTGTAAAGTTTCATGAAAATCCATTCAGTAGTTTCAGAGGAGTTGTCGCTACAAAAAAAAGTTTACAGACAGACGGACAGACAGACGGACGACGGACGCCGCACCACGGCATAAGCTCTGCTGATCTCTGATCAGAAGAGCTAAAAATTATACCGATGTAAAATGTACAAATTGTAGGAAGTTTTTTTTTCATTTGCAGTGTTTTGAAAGACATTTTGTCAATATATGGTAAAAAGGCAAGATGACTTCATCATTCCAAGACGTTTCTTTGCAAATTTTCAATCAGTCATATCTCCTTTCTTTTTCATGGCATTCTTTCAGCTTTTTTCAAGTTTTTTAAGTTTTTCAGACCTTTAAAATAAAAATTGTTTGAAAATAGTGCATCGACCCTTTAAAGTAGCCATCTCTTCAACAAGTCAAATTTTACAACATGTGTACACCATTTCTAAACCTACTACAGACGAGGTGTATATTTTGAGAATCTAAACTCTATAAACACAATTTAAATAGCTTTACCCAGCCATGCCAAACCCCATAACTGGAGCGCTGAATTAAGAGTTACCATCTCGTAATTCATTTTACGCATATTCAATCAAGGGTATTTTAAGAACCCACGACTGAACCTATAGTTTTAGTGGCACATATACAGACCCAGTTGCGTTCAAGTAACCCAAAAATGCATTCCGATTGCGTTTCGTTTGCGTTCCGTTTGCGTTCCGTTTGCGCTCCGTTTGCTTCCGTTTGCATTTCATTTTTATGAATGCATTTTTTAAAATGTAAATCATTTGCGTTTTCGAATGCATTCAGCGTTTATAAACGAAACTATGCGTTCATTAAAATGCACGGAACGAACGCAACATAATGTGTGCGTTTAAACGGCGAAAATGCATTTGCGTTCGTTCGTTCAGCGTTTACCAATCGCAACATTTCTGACGATTAAACTACGCATGATATCCAGTCATGCGATTCTTACCACGAGTCGGCGACTAATGTTTATTATTTGGTGGGGCACATTGATTATTAGTCTGTTTCCTTCCAGATTTATGCTATTTTCATCAAACATTTAACATACTTCACACGATATAAAAATATGCCGTCTGATTTTTCCAACATTATTTCAGTTTTATAATGAAATAATATAAAGTTTGTGCTACACAATAAATACATTTCCTATTTTAAATCGGTAAAAAGTGTGTAATCGTGCTTAAAAGACACCATTTACACAGTGTATTTCTTTATATTAAAATACTGCAAAACGCACTTCGTTTAAATCGAGACTTCAATTATGTACTAAAAAGGATAATATTGAAAGTTATCCGAAATAGCGAAATACATTTGTGTTCTTTTCGTTCGTTCCGTTCGTTTTCAGCGTTTAGCGTTTTAAAAAATGCATTCATCGTTCGTTTTTTAAAACGCTGAACGCTGAAAACGAACGAAACGAACGCAACGAACGAAATGCATTTTTAAAATATAGATTGTGCAACGTTCATTCTGCGTTCGTTCTGCGTACGTTCTGCGATCATTTTCCGTTCGTTCAGCATTCGTTCTGCATTTATTTGGGGTACTTGAACGCAACTGGGTCTGTACATCATTATTTGACCTGAACACCTAGACAGAGTTTTGATAAATGGTTTTGTAGTGTAATTTTGCCGTTATTTGGTGGGTTAAGTATCTTTAAAGGAACTACCGGTAACCTGCCAAATAACGCCAAAATTACACTTAAAAAATATATATATTTGAACACCGAGTGTTTGCTTTTATTTTATTATTGTCTAAAGAATTATGTTTACTTTTAAAAAATATATAATCTGTAGCTCCAACCATTTGTGACAACAGTTTTGTCCAATTTGGATGTTTTAGTATGTATGTCACAGTGTAAAACGATTATGACAAAATAGGGCAAGGAGGGAATTAGGAATAAAACTTAAACGTTTATCGAAACTCTACTCAAGTGTTGAGGTCATATAATAATGCATATGTGCCGATTGAAAGTATAGGTTTATTTACAAGTTCCTTAAATACGCGTGATTGAATATACGTAAAATGAATTATGAATTGGTAACTTTAAATTTGACACTAGTGACGATATAACCTTGATATATAACTTTGCCGGAACTACTTCCTTAACATATTTGTTAAAAAACACACTGGTTTAAAGTTAAAATATTTTTTATTTTCTTCTTTAGACAGACATTCATATAGATGTTTAGAACATTAGTTAAGAACAGTAAATGGAATTGCAAATGAAACAGAATAGAATGTTTTCATACGCTTACGAGTCTTTATTAAAATCCTATGCAGTTTTGTTAATTGGAAACATTTACGTAAAGTTATATAATAAACAGTATAATTATCAGCATAAATTTGATACTGAATTAATGTTACTCGAGGTAAAAGGTGGTAATTTGGTTAAATTAATTATAATTAATAATTAACCAAATTACCACTTTTTTTCCCTCGTGACATAAATTCAGTATCAAATTTATGCTGTTAATTATTCTCTATATTTTAGTATATAAAGTATAAAGCAATTAAGCTTGACATGATAATGCTTAGAAATTGAGCTAAACATAACTGTTGACCAGAATAGTTTTACACCCGCTTTCACAAAGTGAAGTGGGGACTATAGAAATCACGTCCCGTTGCGTCCTGTCACGTAACACATTTTTGTCCCGTAGCGTCCAGCTACAGATTTTCATTACTTGAAATTTCTCAAACACTTTTGAATGGGTTGTTTCCAAACTTCAGATAAACATAACAACTGATGACCTTTATATGTCCCTCTACATCACCCATTGTTGACTGCCTAATTTATTACAGAATTTTGGCCCTTTATTTGACTGAAAATTTAAGCGGGGGTATTCATCACTTTCAATGAGAGTTCTCGGTCAAGGTCCACTATGGTGACACCTACCTTTGGCCTGTTTACTCATCAAGGTGTTGCTATGTAGGAAGTTTCAAGACTTGTAATTGTCGTAAAATTTTAGCAAAAACATTACTTTACCAGATTATCCATTAAGTAGGTCAAGGTCAGCTATGTTGAGACCTACCTTTGTGTATACTCATCAACGTTTATACCTGTAGCCGCACCCTAGAGTATGGCCAAGGGGTTAAGTGAGCATGTGCCTATAAAAAAAACACATATCACTTTAAAATGGAGTTTTTAAACTGATTCATGCTTGCTAAAACAATATCTTCTGGTAGGTTATTCCATGCATTTATTACTCTATGACTGAAGAAATACTGTCTTGTATTGAGGTTTCTTTAATTTCATTGAATTTCCCCGCGTAACACTTCAATTAAACAAAGGTCGCTATGATCAATCCCTTCTTTGCCACTTAATATTTTGGAAGTTTCAATCGTAACAGCTTGTGTAGGCGAGGTTCAAGCATTGTTAGATTTAACATTTCAACTGTTCAGGATAAGGTAGGTGTGAATATCGGTTACAAGTTTGGTAGCTCTGTTGAATTGTTCAGTTAGTTATCTGATGTCCTTATAGTACAATATCATTAACAAGGCTGGGAGACTGTGTTTCTATGTAGGATGTTTGAAGACTGATGTGTGTCCAATAGTCTTTAAATTTAAACACAACCAGAATGTCCATAAAGTAGGTCAGTGGCAGCCACGTTGGTTAACTTCGGGTTACCAATGGCCACTGATGGTAACATTTGGTAACAACAAGGCCACCAATACTACCTCAGGTGTAGTCGCGGGAAGATTGGTTACCAGTGTTCTACCTTTCGGCGAACAGACGGATAACGACGGTGACCGATGTTACCGAGAGTGCTTTCGGTAACGGATGGGAGAACCCTGAACATACCCAGTGTTTTTATGTAGGAAATTTGAAAACCGTCTAATAGTGTCCTTACCACTCTTAAGGTTTTGTTGGTGTTTTGTGGGTATGATTATTTGTACTCTACATGCAACTAGAAAATGTGTACATGATACACAGATGCCCCGCTTTTGTGCTGTCATCACATAAAATGGACAATAACTCTATTTTGAATTAAGATGGAGTTATGGTTTTGTGCTCTGCACTTCCTCTCATTGCCCTTTGTGAAGTTTCAAGTCCCAAGAGCGGCTTTTGAGTTATGCTCCAGACAAGAATTATAAGTATAAAATTACAAAGAGCAATAACTCTTAACTTGAAGGAAAAGTTATGTTTTTTCTACTCTGCACTTTCTATCATTGTGTGAAGTTTCATTGTAATCCCTTTAATAGTTTTTGAGCTATGCTCCAGACAAGAACTATTAGTATATTAATACAAAGGACAATAACTCTTAATTCGAATGACAGAATTACAGTTCTTGCACTCTGAACTTCCTCACATTGCTTTCTATCCTTCTGTGAAGTTTAATTGCAGTCCCCGTTGGCAGTTTTGAAGTTATACTCCGGACAAAATTTCTAAGTATAAAATGACAAAGGGCAATAACTCTAATTCGAATGAAGACAGAGTTATGGTACATGCACTCGGCACTTCCTCTCATTGCCCCCTATCATTGTGTGAAGTTTCATTGCAATCCCAGTAGTAGGTTTGAAGTTAAGCTCCGGACAAAATAATTCTTAAGTATAAAATTACAAAGGGCAATAACTCTAATTTGAATGAAGACAGTTACTGTTCATGCACTCTGCACTTCCTGTTATTGCCCTCTATCATTGTGTAAAGTTTCATTGCAGTGCCTCAAGTAGTTATGAAGTTGTGCTCCGGACAAGTTTGTATGATGTTTTACATCATTTTCAACACATGTAAGGTATATATGACGGTCATTCTTTTTGTGGTGGAGGCAGACCACCCATTTTTCCTGGGTAGAACCAGTACTATACACCTCCCGACATCCGTAAGAAGATTTACAATGCAACGTCATTAACCCCTCGGCCACAGAGACACATGCTCCAGACAAGAATTCAAAGTATAAAACTACAAAGGTATAAAACTACAAAGGGCAAGCAATAACTCTAATTTGAATCAAGACAGAGTTACAGTTCTTGCATTCTCCACTTCCCCTCAATGCCCTCTATCATTGTGTGGAGTTTCATTGTAGTCCCATTAGTAGTTTTGAAGTTATGCTCCGGACAAAAAAGAGAAGATCAAAAGGATGGGCTATATGCTCCCCAAAATAAAAGCAATATACATTTAATGTAACAAGTCCAATACCGGTACACCATTTGTATTGAAAACCGAATGTGACCGTTATTTCAGAGAAAGGAGGTCACAATGCCAAAGGTATGTACATCATGTCAAGCCCGAACAAGAAATGTTGCCAGTCCCCCAAAAGGCAAAGGGTTGCAAGTAAAACACAAGGGTAAATAAAAAATAGAATGAATTATGTGCACAACTCACCTTTTGATCCTGTTCAACACTTTTGTGTAGTTTGATGGCACTTGATGAAATGTATGTTCTAATACATTTCACCTTTGAGGTACAGAACTTTGCGCAGAACAAACTTTCTCATTGTACTTGTTAAACATTTGTGTGCAGTTTCATCAAAGTCCATTTAGTACTTTCAAAAGTTAGGGCCGATGCATAACTTTGTGACCCCCAAGTGTGACCTCGACCTTTGAGGTACAGTATTGATTCTCTTGCGTACGACACACCTTCTCTTGTGAAGAGTTTCATGAAATACCCTTTAGTACCTTCAAAGTCATGGTGGAAACATAAATTTTATTCATTCGACCTCTAAGTGTGACCTTGACCTTTGGGTATGGACCGTATTCTTGTGGCAACACTTTCTTATCGTGATTGACATTTGTGCGAAGTTTCATCAAATTCTCTTCTAATACTTTCAAAGTTATGGCTGAAATATGATTGTGTGATGACTATATGCCCCCTACCGTCAGGAGGATAAAAAGAGAAACACTGATCAAGTCTGGTCTATGTGCTGCACAAAATTGGTGAGTTGTATAAAGAAACACAAGCCCCCAAGTCCACACATTTTGGAGGTCCAAATGACAGACATAATGCAATCCTAGTGCCCCAAACCCCTTGGTTTAACAGCAGGGGATTAGTAAAACAAGTTCAAGAACTCGGCATTATGTTTATTTCATGATCAATTATGTATAGAACAAAATCAGATGCCTCTATGCCAATAGTTTTGATACATAAGGCATTACAAAATTATCGCATGATAGATATTTAAGTAATGTTATGGATATAAACATTTATTTAAATCTTGTTTTCATAAAAACACGGATTATATTAATATAACAATGTTCTTTATTGCAAGACAAAATTATGTCACTATATTCATGTATTTTTCAAGATTTTTGAGCAGTTTTTGAGTTTCGCTCTGAAAACTAAAACTACCACTGAAGGTGATAAATACCCCGCTTAAAATTTAAGTCAAAGCGCCATAATTCTGTAATAAATTGGGCAATCAACAATAAGGGATGTAGAGACGTAAGGTTATCAGTTCTTATGGGTATATGAAGTTTGGGAACAACCCATTCAAAACTGTCTGAGGAATGCAAGTAATGAAAATGTGTTACGCGACAGGACGCAACGGGACGTTACGAACAACGTGATTCCTATATAGCCCCCACTTCACTTTGTGAAAGCGGGGGTATAAAAAGAAGAATGGTCTTGTTCTTGTTCCATGGAAATACCAAAATATTGAAAGTTCTATATACCAAATTGCATCACAAAAACACTAAGTTGGTCGAATAATAACACTCGAGTGGTGTTGGAGTACTTGAAAGTGCGACGGACAGACCTTGTATACACAAAAAACTTTGTATTGCGGATGATAATAACTGTAAACATATATGTACATATCACTCCATTAATGATAAGTTTCATTATTAAGCATTGTATTTTTCAATACATTTAGAGTTGAAGGTATATCCTTCAGGCCTGTTTATTGTTCAGAATGGTATAAATTAATCCTGAGGGACATGTTGAATTATATTAAATTGCTACTGATATTTATCTAATACTATTATTTTTCTGATTGATGAAATAGAAAACCACTTAGAAATGAAAAATAGCACACCTTTCTGATTTTATCTTTAAGTTTTTGTCTTTGGTGTTGAACGTTGTGTTTCCAAACATTTTAGGCTATGTATGACGGTGGATTTTTTTTGTGGTGGAGGCAGACCACCCACTTATTCATGTGTAGAACCAGTACTGTATACCTCCCACCATCCGTAAATTTTGTCTGGAATGTTTGGTGTGCTGGCATAAAGATATTACATGAAGATCTGACGTGACACCACCTGACAACTATCGAGTCCAATCACACATTATCATATGCTATTCCTGGCCACTAGTATTATACAACAAACAGTTTTAATATGTGTTTTTCACTAACTTTGCTTTGTCAAACTATTTTAAGTAATTTAATAGATAAACACCATGTGTTGCCATATAAACACCATAACATCGAGTTTAACGTTTGTAGCCCATCGCAGCGTTGTATTTCTTACATGTTTATTCTTAGCATCTGGAGAATACATGTGTGTGTTACTTTAACGAGACATGCATGTCGTTATATAACACATGTTTCATAGGTCCATATAAACAACATGTTTTATGCATAAAAAAACAAATTTGATTGAATAGGTCATCACATGTTTTATGTAAACACACCACATTTTACTGAATAAACACTTTTTCATCTTTGCGTTTCTTGAACACAGTTGCACCTGGTTTGGTCTGTGCGTCTGGGTGGTTGGCCAGCTCTTGAGGGCAGGTAGACACGGGGCTTGCCTGGACCACCTGTTTGAGATCGAAGAACACGGCACTGTCGTCCTTTGTGAGAAACGAGATGGCCACACCAGACTTGCCAGCACGACCGGTACGCCCAATACGATGGGTGTATCCTGAAATATTTAGTAACAGATTAAATAGTGAATTGAGATTTTAGTGTCATATCTGTGGACATGAATACCCCTGATTAAGCTATCAGTTGAAATTAGGTCACCATTATATAATATAACAAGAGCTGTCGGAGGACAGCGTAGCTCGACTATTCCAAGAACAAGAACTGATACACCCGGCATACCGTCAGAAAAAAAGAAAGATGAAAACAAAGGGGCGAGCTGAATGTGTCAAGAAGGAAAACATTGGAATTTTCATTAAATCAAGGGCCACAATTTTTCTGTGATGACATGGAGTTAATTTCATAATAACCCTTTCAAAGGATACATAATGCAAATTTTATAAGTTGAAAATTTGAAGAAAATATGTTAAAATAAAAAATTATGTTATAATAATAATGTAAATGCATTTGACCCCTTTGTGACCTTGACCTTTCATCCAATGATCTTGAACTCAACAGATACGATCATCGTCCCATTTATAATAAAGTATGTAAGTTTGATGATGATTGGATAAAAAATGTTGAAGTTATTTACATGTTAAGAAATGTGGACGTAAACATTAACCTGATGCTAAGAGCCTATCAACAGTTATGAATCAGGGGTCACCATTTGAGCAAACTTGGTAGAGGACTACTAGACAATGCTACATACAAAATATCTAAGCTGCAGCCCTATTTGTTTCTGAGAAGAAGATTTTGAAGAGTTTTTCCTATATATTATGTAAAAATGAAAAAAATTACCAATTCAGGGGCCATAATTTTGTCAAAATGAATGAAAGAGTTTTTGGGATTTTCGGATAAGGTACAGAATTTGATGTGAAACATTAGTTTAAAATTTTAATGCAATAACTTGAGTAGTTTTGAAGTTATAAATCTATTCCACAAAAACTTTAAGGTAAAGACAGGACAATCAAAGGGCCATAACTTTGTCAAAATGCAAGGAAGAGTTATGGGGATTGTTGGATAAGGTGCAGAATTTGATGGGAAACATTAGTATAAAGTCCTAATGTAATAGCTTGAGTAGTTCTGAAGTTATAAATCTATTCCACAAAAACTTTAAGGTAAAGACATGACAATCAAAGGGCCATAACTTTATCAAAATGTTCAGGAGGACAAGAAAATGTATGTACATACAGGGCAACACTATATGCCCTCCCATGTCTATGCAGAGGGCATAAAAATGGAATAATTGCACTAGTTTGACACATTTTTCTGGTTGCTAATTGTGTCTACCAACTGATACACGGGCTGGTCGGTCTTCTTGACAATCCAGTAGACAAAACAGTGGGGTTTATTGCACTATGTCGCAGAATAATACTGAATGAAATCAGCATGTGGGACTTGAATACTACTTAGACTAGACCGGAATACTGTTTAGGATGGACTTGCAATTCGTTTAAGTTTGGACTGGAATACTGTTTAGACTGGAGCACTGTTTAGACTGGACTAGACTACTTAGTTTGCACATGAAATATGATATATATAGGCAGTTACATTAATGAATGTACAATATGTAGAATTTTTTGGAGTTACGGGATAAATAGAATCTCATTTCCATGCCTAATGAATATTGAATTTATTAAACAAGTTGTATAAAATGGATATGATGCTTGGCACTGCCTTGCATTATATAATTTTATACAACTAGTTTAATCAATTCATTATTAAACAGGCACTCATGCAAGATTATTTACTCCAACTTAGTATAAAAAGATTTCTTAAGAAGTTTAATAATTTAATAATTGCTTTTTAATGAATTTCCATTTCAAGTATTGTGAACGATTTTTGTCCATCGCCCATCCGTCCGTCCACCCGCTCTTGGTTAAACAACTTCTCCTTGGACAATTTTGACCAATTTTCACATGGATGATACTGAGGTCAAATTATTCCAAAACTATACAAATTAGGTCAACGCGACATTACATGTTATATAGGGCTTTTGTAAACGACATCTCCCCAAAAACCGCTTGACCAATTTTGATCAAATTTCACATGGACGATACTGAGGTCAATGCCTTCCAAATTTATACAAATTAGGTCAATGCGACATTCAAGATGGACGCCATTACCATATATGGTCAAAACCTTAAAAAATCTTCATCTCAAGAACCGGTGAACAAATTTAGAGTTTGTTTATAAATGATCGTCAACTCCTATAAAACTACAAAAGTTGTACAATCAAAGTTCCTAGGATCAAAAATAGCTGTGCCCCGGGGTTCCAAAGTTTGTATCCCCGGGGTTCCAAAGATTGTATATGGAGTTTTTACATGTTTTACATAGACTTATATAAGGCATTTGTAAATGACAGCTCCTCAGAAACCACTTTACCAATTTTAAATTTCATTACCATATATGGTTAAAACCTTAAAAAGTCTTCTTCACAAGAACCGCAAAACAGATTTTGACAGTTTTTGTTTATAAATGATCACCAACTCCTAGACTATATAATTTATATAAACGAAGTTCCTTGGGTCAAAAATGACTGTGCCTCGGGGTTTCAAAGTTCTTTATATGGAGATTTTAAATGTTTTACAGACTTATATAGGGCATTTGTAAACGACATCTACTCAAAAACCTTTTGACCAATTTTGACCAAATTTCACGTGGACGATTCTGAGGTCAATACCTTCCAAAGTTGTACAAATTAGGTCAATGCAACATCCAAGATGGCCGCCATTACCATATATGGTCAAAACTTTAAAAAATCTCTTTTCAAGAACCGCTGAACAGATTTTGAGTTTTTGTTTATAAATGATCGCCAACTCCTAGACTACAAAAGTTGTACACAAAAGCTGTGACCAAATTTCACGTGGACGATACTGATGTCAGTGCCTTCCAAAAGTATACCAATTAGGTCAATGCGAAATCCAAGATGGCCGCCAATACCATCTATGAAGTTAAAAATACTGTATTTTGCCTTTTTAAGATGATGGTGCCTTCATTTTTCATCTAATCTTTACCAAACTTTAACAGATTGTTAATATTAACGAAAGCTCAAACAAGATCGAAAACCAGCTATATCGGATCAAAATCACCAGAGTTATGTGCCCTTGAATTATTGAAAAATCCTATTTTCAGCCTTGTGAACACTCTAGCGCCTTCATTTTGTATTCAATCTTTCCCAAACTTGGCCAGATTGTTGATATTAATGAAAGCTTGGACGAGTTTGAAAACCAGCCAGATCGAACCAGTAACATCGGAGTTATGGCCCTTTTTCAATATTTGGTAATGTACACTGGAAACCCCAGTGGTCGTGGGTTCAAATCTCACTGGAGGCCTTTTTTTTTTAATCATAAAAAAACCCTTGGTTCATGGGTTTAATTTTTTTATTTTTTTTTATTATTATTATGTTTTTTTTATTTTTTTATATATTTTTTTTATTTAATTTTTTTGTTAATTTTTTTTCTCATAAGAAACCTTGGTTTATTTTTTTTTAATTGGGAGTTTAGTGGCCCTTGTTGAATCAGTTTTACATAGAGTTATAGGGAAGCTTCAAAAATATTTTTGTCTGAAACTACAAGAGATAAAGGTTTAATATTTTTTATTTATTATCAGCTTATGGATCCTCAACCAAGTTTGTTCAAATTTGGCCCTGCCTCAGGGTCACAGTTTTACATAGACTTATATAGGGGAAAACTTCAAAAATCTTCTCTGAAACTATAAGAGCCAAATGTTTAATATTTTGTATTGATCATCAGCTTATTGTCCTCTACCAAGTGTGTTCAAATGGTGACCCTGGGATCAAATTTGGCCCAGCCCCAGGGGTAACAGTTTTACATAAAACTTAAAAAACTTCTTCTCCGAAACTACAAGCGCTAAAGGTCTAATATTTTGAATTTATTATCAGCTTATGTCCCTCTACAAAGTTTGTTCAAATAGTGACCCTGGGGTTTAATTTGGCCCCTCCCCAGGGGTTACAGTTTTTCATAGACATATATAATATAAAAGTTGTAACTTTATCTTATGTCCTACAAAGTTTTCAATCTAATAATCAATTGCACTTGTTTTAGTTTTTTCTCTTTGCAAAAAATCTCAGGTGAGCGACTCAGGGCCATTTGGACCTCTTGTTAATAATCATATTTAAAATTCCCCAACAAATCATTTATTTAACTTCCTAATGTAATTTTAAGATATTTACAGTTTATTAAACCTAATATTTGAACATGTATTGAAATATTTTCATGATTTTTTTAATAAAGTAGTACTGAATGCGGGCATCTCCGTCATTACACTCCAGGCATCTCCGCTATTACACTCCAGGCATCTCCGCTATTACACTCCAGGCATCCATTTTAGTTAATGGTATTGTTCAAGTCGAAATATACTGTAATAAGCATACCTTCAATGTTTTTGGCCATGTCGTAATTGATGACGAGGGAAACATCCTTGATGTCGATACCACGTCCAGCAACATCCGTAGCAACCATGATGTCCTTCGTTCCGTTCTTGAGACTGGCGAGGGCGAACTCTCTCTGTTCTTGTCCTTTACCTCCGTGGAGGGTGGTAGCACTGTACTGTAAACACAAACAGTGGACATGCACAACAGGTTTGAAACAAATCGTACAAGAGCAGGCGCATAGCCAGGCTATAGCTCTGAAGCCGGAGATTCCACATAATTTTGTTCAGTATTAAACAAAGAAAATTGATAATTTATTAAATGAAATTAATATCAATTTCGATCAAATTCTCTAGTGAGTACAATCAAGTTCTAAAGATTAAACTGTAAACTAAGTTTGAAAATACTAGTGCATATAGTTGTTGAAAAAGTGAAATAAACGTAAGAATTACTATTAAAGTTATCTGCCCTTTGCTTGGACAGTGAAGGTGAAATCCGTATTTCCTATGTCACGTTGCAATGTACATACCAAGTGTAACCAAAGTTGGAAAGGTCTAGTGTATATGGTCGCTAACACAGGGTAATCCCTATGGTCTGTAACATATGGTAATGCCTATGGTCTCTAATACAGGGAAATCCCTGTGGTCTCTAACATAGGGTAATCCCTATGGTCTCTATCCTAGGGTAATCCCTATGGTCTCTAACCTAGGGTAATCCCTACGGTCTCTAACCTAGGGTAATCCCTATGGTCTCTAACATAGGGTAATCCCTTTGGTCTCTAATATAACATGGTCTCAAACATGGGGGAATCACTGTAAGTTAGAGATGGTAAGAGAAGGTTACATAACCCCATCTTCTCCAGTGACTTGGCCAGAACATCAACGCCTTTCTTCTCTATGGTTTCTAACATAGGGTAATCCCTATTTTCTCCAACATATGGTAATTCGTATGGTTTCTGACATAACCATATTGTCTCTAACATAGGGTAATCGTTATGTTCTCTAACATAACCATATTGTCTATAACATAGGGTAATTCATATGGTCTCTAACATAATCATATTGTCTCTAACATAGGGTAATTCATATGCTCTCTAACATAACCATACTGTCTATAACATAGGGTAATCCCTATGGTCTCTAACATATGGTAATCTCTATGGTCACTAACATAACCATAATTATTGTCTCTAACATATGGTAATCCCTATGGTCTCTAACATAACCATATTGTCTCTAACATAGGGTAATCCCTATGGTCTGGGTAATCCCTATTGTCTCTAACATATGGTAATCTTTATGGTCTCTAATATAACCATATTGTATCTAGCATAGGGTAATTGCTATGGTCACTAACATAACCATATTGTCTCTAACATAACCATATTGTCTGTAACATATGGTAATCCCTATGGTCTCTAACATAACCATATTGTCTCTAACATAGGGTAATTGCTATGGTCTCTAACATAACCATATTGTCTCTAACATAACCATATTGTCTATAACATAGGGTAATCCCTACGGTATATAACATATGGTAATTCCTATGGTCTCTAATACAGGGACATCCCTGTAGTCTCTAACTTAGGATAATCCCTATTGTCTCTAACTTAGGATAATCCCTATTGTCTCTATCCTAGGGTAATCCCTATGGTCTCTAACCTAAGGTAATCCCTATGGTCTCTAACCTAGGGTAATTCCTATGGTCTCTAACATAACCATTTGGTCTCTAACATAGGGTAATCTCTATGGTCTCTTAACATAATCATATTGTCTCTAACCTAGGGTAATTCCTATGGTCTATAACCTTGGGTAATCCATATGGTCTCTAACATAACCATATGGTCTCTAACATAGGGTACTCTCTATGGTCTCTTAACATAATCATATTGTCTCTAACATAGGGTAATTGCTATGGTCTCTAACATAACCATATTGTCTCTAATATAACTATATTGTCTCTAACCTATGGTAATCCCTATGGTCTCTAACATAGCCATATTGTCTCTAAAATAGGGTAATTGCTATGGTCTCTAACATAACCATTTTGTCTCTAACATAACCATTTTGTCTCTAACATAACCATATTGTCCTATGGTCGCTAATACAGGGACATCCCTGTAGTCTCTAACTTAGGATAATCCCTATGGTCTCTATCCTAGGGTAATCCCTATGGTCTCTAACCTAGGGAAATCCCTATGGTCTCTAACCTAGGGTAATCCCTATGGTCTCTAACCTAGGGTAATCCATATGGTCTCTAACCTAACCATATGGTCTCTAACATAGGGTAATCCCTATGGTCTCTTACATAACCATATTGTCTCTAACATAGGGTAATCCCTGTGGTCTCTAACATATGGTAATCTTTATGGTCTCTAATATAACCATATTGTCTCTAACATAGGGTAATTGCTATGGTCTCTAACATAACCATATTGTCTCTAACATAACCATATTGTCTATAACATATGGTAATCCCTATTGTCTCTAACATAACCATATAATTGTCTCTAACATAGGGTAATTGCTCTGGTCTCTAACATAACCATATTGTCTCTAATATAACCATATTGTCTCTAACATATGGTAATCCCTATGGTCTCTAACATAACCATATTGTCTCTAACATAGGGTAATCCCTGTGGTCTCTAACATATTGTAATATTTATGGTCTCTAATATAACCATATTGTCTCTAACATAGGGTAATTGCTATGGTCTCTAACATAACCATATTGTCTCTAACATAACCATATTGTCTATAACATATGGTAATCCCTATGGTCTCTAACATAACCATATTGTCTCTAACATAGGGTAATTGCTATGGTCTCTAACATAACCATATTTTCTCTAATATAACCATATTGTCTCTAACATATGGTAATCCATATGGTCTCTAACATAACCATATTGTCTCTAACATAGGGTAATTGCTATGGTCTCTAACATAACCATACTGTCTCTAACATAGGGTAATTGCTATGGTCTCTAACATAACCATATTATCTATAACATAGGGTAATCCCTACGGTATGTAACATATGGTAATTCCTATGGTCTCTAATACAGGGACATCCCTGTAGTCCATAACTTAGGATAATCATTATGGTCTCTATCCTAGGGTAATCCCTATGGTCTCTAACCTAGGGTAATTCCTATGGTCTCTAACCTAGGGTAATCCATATGGTCTCTAACATAACCATATGGTCTCTAACATAGGGTAATCTCTATGGTCTCTTAACATAATCATATTGTCTCTAACATAGAATAATTGCTATGGTCTCTAACACAGGGTAATCACTATGGTCTCTAACATAACCATATTGTCTCTATCAGAGGGTAATCTCTATGGTCTCTAACATATGGTAATTCGTATGGTCTCTAACCATAACCATAATGTCTATCCCATAGGGTAATTCCTATGATCTCGTGCATATTCACAGTAAGTTAGAGAAGGTAAGAGGTTACATACCCCCATCTTCTCCAGTGACTTGGCCAGAACGTCCACGCCCTTCTTCTGGTTGACAAATATAAGCACAGGAGGATCAATACCCGCGCCGAGGATCTCTAACAACTTCTTCCTGAAAACAACATGTTTACGAAATTAAACCGACAGTCGGAAAAGAATATTTTATTTAAAGAGGTTCAACCCAGAATCAGAAGTCGTTAACAGGGGTGGCATTAACTTCACAAGTAAGCAGACCACACAGCAGAGTAGCCGGGTATTTTGATCGATATTTGTATAAAATACTAATAAAAGTATTCATAATAGCCACGTAGACCATTCAAAGTAGCGGGGGGAAATCCTCGCCTACCTCATAATAGCCACGTAGACCAGTCAAAGTAGCAGGGGGAAATCCCCGCCTACCTCATAATAGCCACGTAGACCAGTCAAAGTAGCAGGGGGAAATGTTTTAAAGTGTGTAGGCTGTATGGCAGTTATCATTAGAAAAACAGACTGAATTAACAAAGTAGGTCAAGGTCATTAAGATCAAAAGTTGTATGTCTTTTGGTATCTGAAAAATGAACTTTAAGAACATTTTAATGCAACAACTAAGTGCAAGATGTGTAGGTCAAGGTCATTCACATTGACCTACTTTTGGTATAAACATACTGCTGTCATGAAGATGTGTGTAGGAAGTTTGAAAAGTGTATGGCTGTTCCTTTTGATATCTGAGTAATAGGATTCAAACAAAACCTGATTTTTTATCTTTCATACGAAGTGCAAAAAGGACAAGGTCATTCAAACTGATCAATTTTTTTTAGCTGAAGGAACATACTAATGTGTTGATGTAAACATATTTGAAGTTTGACTGCAGCTCCTGGTATCTTGAGAAATGGACTGAACCAAAAAACTTGAATTTCAATTACATATTGACGGACAACCTTATGAATGGACAAGGGTAACACTATTTCTTGCATACCGGATAAGGGGGATGGAAAGTCTTATTTTTATGGGTAGAGATAAAAGTCACGCGCGCACCGACAACCGATATGCAAGAAAACATGCAAAACGTTAGTAGCTGGCAGCGTCAATGCACAACATGTCTCTTGTATGCAAGAAAAAGAATCTATCATGGGTATTCGGTTCAGATAGGGAATTCCAACCCTCGGTAGAAGTGTTTTAATGGGAACCTCGGTTCCGATAAAAACACATACCTCGGGTTGCAATTCCCTATTTTCACTGGATACCTATGAAAGATTCTTATAATGCCATACCAGTTTCATTTTTGGGGCAGCTCATAAAAAATAACTATGAGATTTTATGGGAGGGTACGCCGACTCATCAGCTACCCAAGCCCGTCTTTGAATACCATGAAACATTAGTAACACATGCCAACAAGCACCAACCCACCTCTTCTCCTGGTGTCCAACCATGTATATGATCTGTTCACATCTCTCTGTTGGTTTGCCAGCTGAGCCGATGTAGACGACAGCCGGACGACGGAGATACTTCCTGGCCAGCTTCTCAACTATGGGAGGCATAGTGGCTGTAAACATGACCGTCTGCAACATAAAATAGTTGCTATAAACACGACCTTATAAGGTAGAAATTTTTTGTATATCAGTTTCTTGCTTGGAATTACAAAGGTAATGGCAGTCATCTTGGACGACTGGTGCCGACGAAAACACAAAACTGTATCGGCATCACAACGCAATGAACATTATGGTGAAACTTTAGTTGTATCTGGAAAACCTTTTTTAGTAACGGCTCCGCAACCATTTTGAATTATGTACGGCAACAAAAACACTCGACTGAATGAGCACCACACAATGATCATTATGGCTAAGTTTCAGTTGTATTTGGAAAGCAATTTCAGAGAAGAATCTGTTTAGGTTTCTCTATAAATATGTTTTAACCAAGTCTGTGCTATCGATGACGAAAAGTAAACTTACTCCCAAGAAAATGCACATGAAATTTCATTAGAACTGAATAACAGATTATGAGACGTTGTTTGAGATATCCTTTATTTTAGTACTGTTAAGTAGCACCGACTGACCGGTGGTAATGAACGCAATAAGAAGACCGACTGACCGGTGGTAATGAACGCAATAAGAAGACCGACTGACCGGTGGTAATGAACGCAATAAGAAGGATGACTGAAATCAAGTATAAATGAAATATGCAAAGCAGTTACAGAGAAGTAGAATTCCTTATATAACTAGGCAAATTTTGCATTGCTCAGTGGCCATTTTGAAAATTAGATGTAAACCAAAACCACAAACTTGATTGAGGTCCGTCCAATCTCTGGCTCGATTTAGGTGTTCTTGTCAGAAATTAAAAATTGAGACTGGTCGTCATAAAAGTAATACAGTCGATTCCGTTTAATCGCATATCGGTTAATTGCATATTTCGGTTAATTGCATAAAGTTTTGAAACACAAAACCATTCGTATTCTTTTGCATGTAAAAAAACCCGTATAATCGCATAGGTTTTTGTCACATTCCGGATAATTGCATAACGAATATCTGGCTAATTGCATACTGAAAATCAAATTTACCTGTATTTTGCAACTGTTAATTGATTGACGCGGACACAGAGATAAGCCCGAGGCAAATTGATTGACAAAAGGTGCTAATTGGCTTGCCGAGAGAGTTTGCCATTTTGTGCGGTTTCCGTAAAGCTTCCACGCCATGACGATCGCTCACCAATAAGCATACACGATTTAATAATAAGTTTGTACGCAATGTATATTCAAAGCAATGTGTTGTTAATTATTTACTGCTCTCAGTTTGCTAGTGTCGGTAGAGATGCATATGACATTGAGTAGCTCATAGAGATTACTTAATAAATGAAAAATAAAATAAGCTTTTGTGTTATTATCATGGCTGTGTAATTCACACTACAAACAATAGCAAAGCGACGCAGGTTGAAAGAAAACAAATACGCATAAATATTGCGTAAAATCTATCAAATAACGTAAATACAAAATGGATATGCACAATAATAATCCTATCAAACATCTTACATAGAATTAACTCGCTTTTATGGAGTTTCTATGTAAGTATTAACAGAACAGTAAAACGAAAGTAGAAACGTGCACCGCTACATGTACAAAATGTTCAGTTTCGGTTATTCGAATACTCCGGTTAATCGCATTATTTTCTTGACAAATTGGCTATGCTAATAACCGAAATCGACTGTAGAAGAAATCGAAACTGCACTACTTGTGACTTTCATGAAAATGTAACATTTTAGGAGATGAATGTCATGATTGTGTTCTTTTAATGCCCGATTTTTGACAATACCTGTTTAATACTGTCTTGGTACGTGATAATAGTTTTGTAGATTTAACGTGACTCCGACTAATCATCCTAAATATGAAGAAGTGCACTTGTTTATGCCCATTCGTTTTGTAAATGCGAACAAATCATAGTAAAGACATATGTTGTTTCAAGTACATTGAACTTTATAATTTTGATATGTATTTTGGGAATGAGGAATTGACAAAATAAATTATCACTCTGAATTGTCTTGCATTTGATATGGTGTTAGAGCTAGATTAAACTTTTGATACAGACCTGTCTGTACTTTTTAACGCTGTTGAAGTTAACCAACATTTTCTCATTGTCCTCGGCGTCATCCGTGTCGGGCTTCAAGTTTGTGACGGGCAGGTACTCGAGGATCTTCTGAACGTCGGGCTCGAAACCCATGTCTATCATACGATCTGCCTCGTCAAGTACGACATATGTACATTGAGCCAACACGAGGTAACGGTTCTCCAACACGTCAATCAGACGACCGGGAGTGGCAATAACAATCTGTCATAAACATTACGTGTTAAAAGTAATTATTTTACGAACACATTTTGGGGTTAATGCAAAACTATGGTATCTTACTCTTCATTTATTTACAGTGGCAGTAGTTTCACGTTCAACCCTCATCATGTCATTTACTGATTATGGTTATTATTTTTTATAAACTTTATTTTATATCGATAAAAAAATAGCTTTTTACAAATCTCAATTGCATGTATGACAGCATTCCCTTTTTGAAGTGGGAGGAAACCAGAGAACCTGGGGAAAACTCATGTGTAAACTATTACATACACCATGCTTTGGAATATATGCATAATATTTTTTTCTTTCTTAAACTGGCAAGCCTCTGTTTGGGCAGCTAGTATTTGAAGGTATGATCAGAAGCATAGATCCCTATTCACTCTGCAAAACAATGTGTACTGGTGTACAGATATTTACTCCAATTAAACTTAAAATTACTGTCTGAAAATAAAATCAATATTCAAAATAATAACAATTATAATGTGTGAATGGTTACAAATTACTGTAGGTTTCTAGGAATGTATTTCTTCCTGATGTAACCACATGTGTTTGTATTTTCTCCTTGCTGCAGTTTAAACCCTTGTTCCTCTCTTGAGATTGCACTAATAATATGGACTGTGTGTATATTGCTATAGCTTACCTCACACCCCTGCCGCAATTAAAACCCTTGTTCCTCCCTTGTGATTTCACCAACAAGAGCGACTGTGTATATTCCTACAGCTTGCCTCACATCCCTGTGTGTGTATATTGCTATACCTTACCTCATACCCCTGCCACAATTTAAACCCTTGTTCCTACCTTGTGATTTCACCAACAAGAGTGACTGTGTATATTCCTACAGCTTACCTCACATCCCTGTGTGTGTATATTGCTATACCTTACCTCATACCCCTGCCACAATTTAAACCCTTGTTCCTCCCTTGTGATTTCACCAACAAGAGCGACTGTGTATATTCCTACAGCTTGCCTCACATCCCTGTGTGTGTATATTGCTATACCTTACCTCATACCCCTGCCACAATTTAAACCCTTGTTCCTACCTTGTGATTTCACCAACAAGAGCGACTGTGTATATTCCTACAGCTTACCTCACATCCCTGTGTGTGTATATTGCTATACCTTACCTCATACCCCTGCCACAATTTAAACCCTTGTTCCTACCTTGTGATTTCACCAACAAGAGCGACTGTGTATATTCCTACAGCTTGCCTCACATCCCTGTGTGTGTATATTGCTATACCTTACCTCACACCCATTCCACAATTTAAACCCTTGTTCCTACCTTGTGATTCCACCAACAAGAGCGACTGTGTATATTCCTACAGCTTGCCTCACATCCGTGTGTGTGTATATTGCTATACCTTACCTCATACCCCTGCCACAATTTAAACCCTTGTTCCTACCTTGTGATTCCACCAACAAGAGCGACTGTGTATATTCCTACAGCTTGCCTCACATCCCTGTGTGTGTATATTGCTATACCTTACCTCACACCCATTCCACAATTTAAACCCTTGTTCCTACCTTGTGATTCCACCAACAAGAGCGACTGTGTATATTCTTACAGCTTACCTCAAACCCCTGCCGCAATTTAAACCCTTGTTCTTACCTTGTGATTCCACCAACAAGAGCGACTGTGTATATTCCTACAGCTTACCTCACATCCCTGCCACAATTTAAACTTTTGTTCCTACCTTGTGATTCCACCAACAAGAGCGACTGTGTATATTCCTACAGCTTACCTCACATCTCTGCTGCAATTTAAACCCTTGTTCCTCCCTTGTGATCCACCAATAACAGCGACTGTGCATGCCTTTTACTTACCTCACATCCCTGCTGCAATTTAAACCCTTGTTCCTACCTTGTGATGCCACCAACAAGAGCGACTGTGTATATTCCTACAGCTTACCTCACATCCCTGCAGCAATTTAAACCCTGGTTCCTACCTTGTGATTCCACCAACCAGAGCGACTGTGTATATTCCTACAGCTTACCTCACATCTCTGCTGCAATTTAAACCCTTGTTCCTCACTTGAGATTCCACCAATAACAGCAACTGTGTGTGTATATTTTTACAGCTTACCTCACATCCCTGCCGCAATTTAAACCCTTGTTCCTCCCTTTTGATCCACCAATAACAGCGACTGTGTGTGTATATTTCTACAGCTTACCTCACATCCCTGCCGCAATTTAAACCCTTGTTCCTCCCTTGAGATTCCACCAATAACAGCGACTGTACGTATGCCTATAGCCTTGCCAAACCTGATTGTCTCCTCCTCGATCTGCTGGGCCAACTCACGTGTCGGAGCCAGGATTACTGCATACGGTCCTTTGTCTATTATATCAATTTTTCTGTAAATAAATATACATTGCACTGCAAAATACATGTACCAGGTACAAATACAATTAAACTGTCAAACCTGCTCAAGAGAACTCTATTAGGAGACCATCTTCTTTAAAATTTCAGTTCCCAATTGTAGTCATTTAAATTTAAAAGAACCTGTATTAAGAGACCAAGTTGATCGGTCTCTTAGTGGTCTCTTAATCAAAGTTGGAACTCTTGTTTGGGGCGCTTGTTTCAGCCAAAGGTTTTTTGGACTTTTTAAGATAAAATTAATCTACTACCTAAATAAGTTGTATATCAGTGAAACAGACATTTTAGTGGTAAATAAAAATACCTTATTTTTCAAAATCGGTTGAGAAATAAAAATTTCATGCGCCACAGCTTTTTTTGATGCAAAATTCTGCTGCATGATTTTTTTTTTTTTTTTTTAGAAATGTTATCCAAAAATGGTTTTAAATTGTCGGATATCAGTAAATTATAAAGACACCCTGAAAGTTTTATAGCAAAATATGAAGGATTACTTCAAAAAATCATTTTGGCTCTACAATATTTATTTCTCAACCGATTTTCAAAAGTAAAGTAGTTTATTTACCACTAGAGGGCTGGCGTGGCGCAGTCGGTAGCGCGGCGGATTTGTAACCGGAGGCCCCGGGTTCAATCCTCCGTGGTGCCACTGAGTTCCGTCGGTGTGTTCTTGGGCAAGACACTTTCCCTTAGCCCCGTCCGTCGGATGGGGACGTAAACCGGGCGGTCCCGTGTATCGGTCTATCCTCCGAGCACGTTAAAGAACCATAGGAATCTATTCGATAATAAGAGCAGGGCAGGTCCCCGGATTCCTATGTATCCTTCCCCTCTCTCTGGGGCGGCTCTAAATAACCGATACTGTGTTGATGAGCCGTTAAACAACATTCAATTCAATTCAATTCAATTATTTACCACTAAAAATGCCAGTTCTAATGATATATAACTGATGTACGTATTATTTAAATTGCTCAAGTTACTTCAGAAAAACTTTTGGCTGAAACAAGCGCCCCAAACAATAAATTATTTGTCTTCTTCTGATTCGAATATTACATAATTTGACTGGTTTGGAATAATAATGCAACAATGCCTTAAAGAAACTATTAAACCTGTCACACAACAACAACATTACACTACAAAACCGTTTATCAAAACTATATCCAGATGTTTAGGTCATATAACAATGTATATGTGCAGATTAAAAGCACAGGCTTATTAACGGGTTCTTAAAACACCCGTTTTTGAATATGCGTAAAATGAAGTTGGCATTACTCATTCGACGCTCCAGTTTTGGAGTTTGGCCTGGCTCGTTGAAACCGTTTATACTGTATCTATAGAATCTGGATTCTCTAAATATGCATCATATATATACTTCATCATCAGTAGTTTAGAAACAGTCAACATATTTTGTAAAATTTGGCTGTTGTTAGCGGGATAGCTACTTTAAAGGGATAACTACGGACTCCTTGTATTGAATTTTTGTGTTTCACCAGTCACCCTGGTTACCACCCTCACTCTGATATATGGGGCGGTCCGGTTTACATCCATATTCAATGGAAGAGGCTAAGGAATCAAGCATATCGAGCATCTTGCTCATGGTAACACCGAGAGCCATGACACAAAATCTAACAGCAAGAATTGTGACTATTTCCGGATGTACGAGTTACCTTTCTATTTTTGGCAGTCCAGTAATCCATACCAATAACGGTATC
Organism: Cyrtodaria siliqua; assembly: GCA_037043455.1. Lineage (NCBI taxonomy): Eukaryota > Metazoa > Mollusca > Bivalvia > Adapedonta > Hiatellidae > Cyrtodaria > Cyrtodaria siliqua. The sequence continues at coordinate 68,608 of JAWPHD010006750.1, forward strand.
AGGAAGGCGGCAGTTTTACCGCTGCCAGTTTCGGCCACGCCTATAATGTCTCTGTTCTGTAAACCAATAGGGATGGCTTGTCTCTGGATGGGGGACGGCTCCTGCAGACAAATGTGGGAAGAATAGTTAGTATACATGACTTTTTTAGTGGAGACTATTTTATTTAAGAAATAATAAATATGTACCTGTGTTTTATCGGTGAATAAAATACAGTTAGGAGTTCGGATGCGGATAAAATACAGGTACGTATTTATTATTTCGATTCTAACACAACAATAACCCCATTGTTTAAGCTATTGTTGGAGCACTATATATTATCTCGGAGGTCAAGGTAAACAGGCTGCTATGTTTACAGGCTGTTCCATTGGGCACCCCCATATGCAAAGTTCTGCGTTTCAATACACTAGTAGTCATGTGACAAACAATTAAGTCATTGCTTATGTCATATAGCTTGCGCTGTATGACGTCAAACATTTTCAGCTTGTTCAAGGTGCTTATTAATGTTATATGTACTGATGCATATGATGGGTTTATATCGGGGGTGTGCACGGTTTGGGAGCATGGCAAGTTTGTTGTAATTAACATTTCATTAAAATTACTGTTGAGTTTGTCTTCGAGACGTATATTTACCAAGTGACGTCATGTAACGTGGCGCTTCCAACGGATGAAATATACGCGGGGAATTAATGGAACAGCTGTATTTTATCGTAGAATAACATACAGCTGTCTCTCTTCTTTGTGTTTATGAAAGACTGTGGAGGTCGTGTTAGAATATGAAATAAATACCTCCAAACTGGTTATTTCAACGACTTATTCAGTTACAATATAGATACAGTAATTAAAACTAACACCCTTCTAGCATAAACTAGCATTGCTTAAAGATGTGCCAACTCGATGAATATAACATGCCATAAGAGTTTTTCATTTAACCAAACACCACACGTCACCGACTACATGCCATGCTGAGCACTTCCGTAAATGTGTCTCGTATCAATAACACTTGCAGTTCTAAAGGTGAAATGATAATTGTTTACTATTTTTTAGATGTGGTGGCTATCTTGTATTTCGCACTGGGAAGAATGTCCCTGTAAGTTTCTAAAAATCCACCATGCAAGTTCTGTAGGAACAACAACAACAATAATTGTTTAAAGATCGACGGACCACTCACAATCACATATGCTGGCATGGCCTTCGACAAGAAAAGATATAAATGCATCACCTCTTTTAAATTTTAGGTAGCATAAACATGCAGGACCTTAAAGGCTATTCAAATTTAGACATAATAGGGACCCCAGGAAGGCAATTTAATAAACATCTATGGGTTGACCCTATTTTCAGAAATACGGTTCTTTAAACTAAATTTTACATCTATGGGTGAGTTTTCAATTTTAAAAATGCCTTCCTAGGGTCCCTTGTATGTTTTAATGGAATAGCCCTAATTTATTTTAGTAACGCCACAGCTAAATACCTTATATCCAACTGTATCAATTGCATCTATGATTTCCTTCGGGAGGTTGACTTCCTTCCATTTCCGTATAGGATTCGGAATGTTGCCGCCCTTACATGAAATGTTGTAATCTTCCTTGAAGATTCGCCAATCTCTCTCCGCCATCTCCTCTAACGACTTGTCCTGCCAATGACGATCGTCATACTTCCTCTTGTTCTCTCTGCCTTCAACTATGTTTAGCCTCTTCCTGTAAATAGGCGATACATGTGTTAGATTTTTATGACACGTCTCTAAGACGTTCTGTAATGAAGAGATCCATGGTCGGGATGGTAGACACTGTATTTGAAACCTTCTTAACTCTCACGGCTGCGGGTTCGAATCTCATTGGAAGCTTGATTTATAAGTGATAAAGTGTCGACTCTTATGAATGGCAGGAGGTATACAGTACTCTATCCAGGAAAAAGTGGGTGGTCTGCCCCCACCACAAAACAATCATATATAGCCTAAAATGTGCTGAAAATGATGTAAAACAATATTCAACCAATCAACCTCTTCTATAATTATGCAACACAGTTATACGATATCTAGATCAAAATACTTCCTGAAATAGAGTAATGTATGTGGTCTCATCATGCTCATGTAGCATACTCTTTTGCTAAATACATAACATTTCAATTTTATTCCGATAAAGTATCAGATACAACAAAATACAGGCGTTCACAAATTACATTCATACCGACGCAATGTCATCGTGTGTTCAACTCTGCCCCATTCCTCGCTGAATGCAAACAAGAGTGTCAATACATCGACCCATTGTAGCTGCAGCAGCTAGCGATCTTTACACGCAGCAAGTAAATTATATGTGTAGTCATTGTTTTTTGAATGTGTATGAAAGGTCTCACTCTGCCTTGCAATGAAAATAATACAATATTTAGCGCAGTGAATGATGCTTGATGTTTCACGACAAATTATTTTATTTAGTGCACTTACGGTAGTTTCAGCCTATTTCTAATCAATTGGACTTGAGAAAAAACGGCAAATAGCTTTAAAAACAAGTTGAAACAAAAACACGCGTGCAAACATTTTAAGACGAAAACGAGTCATAACAGGAATATAGGTCAAATGAAATATTTTAGTAAAATGTTATATTAGTTTACACATTGAATGTCAAAAGGGATTTTACTGACATATCTTGAGTATTTGTTGCATTAAATATATCTTGGGTATTTGTTTCTGTAATTATTTGAAAACAAGTTTGTTTTGTTATGGGGAAATATGTGAGGTTGTGCATTGCGGTTAAGCCAGTATATACAATCATGTTTCTTCTCAAATCTGACCGACTCCCGTGAAAAAGTATTAATTCAAAGACTTAAATCCATCACAAACTCTATACACAAATGCACTGAAATCAGTTTAGTCACCCCACATGTGCAAACAAATATAACACGGCGCGGAATGGAATACATCAACATCTAATAGCAAAAAGGAGAGTCAGTAGAAGTACATGTACTCAGTGTTATGATACAATTTTGGTCATGTGAGACTTCTAGGCGCGGTGTCAGCTAGTTTCAATTTACTGAGTACTTCCATTTTATTGGACGGAGTCATCGGTTGTTTACATGTCTGATGTGTCAAACAACCATTGACACAAGCGATGTATTTCCATGCTCAATAGGGAACGGCTGTACATATACAAAAGACATATAAGCAAGTTATTACGTTCAATGGCAAAAACATGCCTACTAGGTCACAGACAGTAAATTTTTCCTGCCAACAGCAAACATAGGTATAAATTAAATAGCACAAACTCGAATTGAGAGTCGTTTCTTTACTGGTAAGTACAAACTGTATGAAACTAGTTTAACTGAGTCAATGTCATGGTAAACATGAATCAACCTTCAAAATTTTCTTATAAATATGGTCATTATAAATAAAAAATATATCTTTATAGGTATGTTTCACATGTAGCGGAAATGTGGACACATGACTCAAGGACAAAGGGATGCCTGAAATTACGTGCCCATCCCATGTCCCTCAGTCATTGTCAAAGTATCTGTAATAAACATAGTGCTAAATTTAAGATTTAAGATTTATAGATCTAAATAAACGAAATAATATTAAAGAAATATCACCAGTAAGTGACAAATGCCACGGAATTTTACCTTTGACCTCCAAGTGTGACCTTGCATGGTCTCGATTCTTGCGCGTGACACACCTTCTTATTGTGATTAACATGTGTGTCAAGTTTCATGAAAATCCCTTCAGTTCTTTTGAAGTTAAGGCTGAGACATGATTGTTTTGGACCGATGAACTGACAGACGGACGAATGGTAAAATCACTATATGCCCCCTCCCTTCGGGGCAGGGCTCGATGTTAACAACTGTCCGCTTGCCCCGGGCAGGTGAAACATTGATCCGAGCAGGTAAAGTCTCAAAGGCTCAATCCCGTCACACAATTTCAAACTGACGGACAAGGACTATATGACAAAATTCAGTAGTCTGTTAATGCAATTTGTCCGTGCCATTTTGTTATGAGACGCTTTCATTCCCTATAAATGTAATTGATTGTGATAGATAGACTGTGCTATGGTCCGAATTAACAGAATATAATAGTATTTGCTACGCAGTATTCACGGTCTAAACGCTTGGCCAATCAAGATTGTTAAGGCTATTGTTTGTTGACACAGGACGAACATTTTGCTATACAAATATGAGAACACACTTGAATTCGATAAACAATTCAGTATTCCTTATTTCTTTTGCATTTGTTTTACGATTACACCATAGTGTAGTGGTATGATATGTTGTTGTAACAATAGCATACAAACAGTATAGTCTTATAAAAAAACTTTATGTGTAAATAATTGGGCTACCAACAAACTGGCACGGGCAAGTAAAACTCGGAGTTAACTTGCACTATGGGCAAGATGTCCGCAAAGTTAACTTTGAGCCCTGCGGGGGCATAAAAATAGTTATAGCATAGACTGATCTTTATTCTGAACATATTTGGATGTAAAGAACTTCAGGTTTAGTGCTTGTTTGATAAATTTAACATCTTTGTGTGCATGTTATACAGAAGCAATTCTGTAAGTTTTCCAATTTAAATAAAACACAAACAGAAGAAGACATACTTTTCTTGATTTTTTTCATCTTCTGTTCTCCTCTTCTCCAACAGTTCACCGTAAAACTTAGACTGGTCTTTCTTCTGGGCCTGTCAACAAATTTTATTTATTACATTTCTATGGGTGAAAGAATGGGATTTCTCAGTGAAAGAATATTCATAATCGCTAAATATTAATAACTAACTCCGAACACAAAAATAACTGTGACGCTGAGTCAGGATGTCAATAAAGTTGCCGATAACGTTCAATAAAAATTCAGAACTATTTGTTCGTAAAGCCTTGAATTCAGATCTTTTTTCAAAAGAAATAAGTCAATATAGTTTCTGTATAAAACTAATTCAATCAAAATAAAATGTTTATTATAGAAGTGAAATAGAACTGCTGGGGTTGATTATAAGAAAATCCTTCACTCGATGGTAGGCGTGTTTTGTTTTGAACCAAACATCTTGTGAAGGATTTACCTCTAATCGATCCCATCAGTTCTATTTCACTTCTATAATAAACATTTTATTTTGATGGAATTAGTTTTATACAGAAACAATATTGACTTATTTCTTTTGAAAAAAGATCTGAATTCAAGGCTTTACGAACAAATAGTTTTGAACTGTTTACATTGCAGCAAGTCGAACCATATGTAAATGGTAGAAAAATACACTGTCCTGTTGTTGTTTATATATCAAAGAAGTGCACTTTAATTTTTGTTTTTCTACAGTACAAAAAAGTGATCACATATTTAACGGGCATTCAAGTTCAAGCCTGACATTAACTAACATTTTTAAATTGCCATCACTTTGAACATTTAATGGAGTTACCGATTTTTCATCGGTCAATCTATTTGACTGCTTGGATAGATTAACTTGACATTGTTTGTGTGACGATTTGCAAATGTTGGAGTGAAATGGGCCATTGAAAAAACAAAAACATTTATTTAAACAATAATAATAAAGACTTTATTTAATAAGGGAACTCATTTGAAACAATTCAATCTTCCATGAGGCCCTCAAAAGTAATATACATACACCAAATAATCGTAATAGACCTGAAGTAAAGCAGCTCCGGAGTAATTCTGCATACAAACAGGCACACAAATCTGGGCAAAAATCAAAAGCTTTATTAGGAGAGAAAAAAATCCTGCACCTACTTTGATATCAATTCCAGCGATGTTGCCCCTGCCGAAGAATTGCACTTCATGCTTCTCCTTGTACAGTGGATTGTAATCGAGGGATGTGTCGTCACCAGCGTCCCAGTCAAACACAAACTTACGATCATTCAGCCGCCTAATACGCTTTCTCTTCTTCTTTATGCCGAGGTATCTTTCCTAATGAAAAAGAAAAAGAAAACTGAACTCTTCCGTAAAAGACCAGCCAAGCAATTGACCTAAACTTTTTTAAGCCCAGATATCTCAAGTTTTCCTATATATATACAGTGATAAGGAAGAGAATCTACCATGAGTGACTGGGTATTATTGACTTCTACAAACCCATTGGATAAAAAGATAGGATACTCGGCACAGCCTCGTAGCCTATCTTTTTATCCAATAAGTTTAAGTAAAATAAATACAGTCATAACTATAAGATTCTATTTTCACATAACAACCATACGAGATGGATTTTATTATCATTGTCTGTTTACCTTTTATATGGTGCCACTTTGTGATAGAAATCATGATGGTCTTTAGTTGTTTAAATGACGTCAGATATGTTATGAGGCACTACAAATCATACAACATCTTAACAAGAGGCCCTCTTGGGCCTGTGGACGCTCTACCGGCTAAAACTCTTATATCAAGGGTTGTCGATAAAAAATAAATTCCCATCAGTACTTCTTTTAAAACATTGCAAATACAACACAGCTAGGATGGCCTTAGCTCGCTCACCTTGTAATCATGGGCAATAAGTCTGCTGTTTCTAGTCTGACAAGGGTATTTTTTAATTTGTTCCACTTTGTTCTATGAACGAAATTTCATAACAAGAGGCCCAAGAGGGCCTGTGGACGCTCTACTGGCTAATATGGCTCTTATGACATCAATGAAGCAAGTGACTATCGTCTTAAAGAGGCAAAATATAGCAATAACTCCGCCATTACTGGTCCGATCTGGCTAGTTTTCCAAGTTAATAAAAATGGAAAAAAAAATGAAATAAATATAAAAAAAAAAATTAAAAAAAGTAAGAAAAAAATTTAAAAAAAAAAAAAAAAATTAAAAAAAAGAAAGAAAAAAGAAAATAAAAATTAAAAAAAAAAGTAAGAAAAAAGAACAAAATTGGTAAAGGACCATAATCTTATAGCAACAGCAAAATATTAAACCTCTGGCTCTTGCAGTTTCAGAGAAGAAAATTGTTTTTTTCCTATACATGTCTATGTAAAACATGTGACCCTTGGTGCGGGGCCAAATGTAACCCCAGGGTCACCATTTAAACAAAGTTGGTAAAGGACCATAAGCTTATAATAAATGTAAAATATCAAACCTCTGGCTCTTGTAGTTTCCGAGAAGATTTTTTAAAAAAAAATCCTACATAAGTCTATGTAAAACTGTGACCCCCGGGGCGGGGACAAATTTGACCCCAGGGTCACCATTTGAACAAACTTAGTAGAGGACCGAAAGCTGATGCTACATGTAATACATGAGAGCTCTGTGCCTTGTGGTTTCTGAGAAGAAGATTTTTTAAAGTTTTTTCCTATACAAGCCTATGTAAAACTGTGACCCCCGGGGTGGGGCCAAATGTGACCCCTGGGTCACCATTTGAACAAACTTGGTAGAGGACCACAAGCTTATAGCAAATGCAAAAATATTAAACCTCTGGCTCTTGCAGTTTCAGAGAAGAAGATTTTTTAAGTTTTTCCCTATACATGTCTATGTAAAACATGTGACCCTTGGGGCGGGGCCAAATGTGACCCGAGGGTCACCATTTGAACAAACTTGGTAAAGGACCATAAGCTTATAGTAAATGCAAAATATCAAACCTCTGGCTGTTGTAGTTTCCGAGAAGAAGATTTTTTAAAAAAAAATCCTATATAAGTCTATGTAAAACTGTGACCCCCGGGGCGGGGACAAATTTGACCCCAGGGTCACCATTTGAACAAACTTAGTAGAGGACCGAAAGCTGATGCTACATGTAATACATGAGAGCTCTGTGCCTTGTGGTTTCTGAGAAGAAGATTTTTTAAAGTTTTTTCCTATATGTCTATATGAAAAACATGCAAAACCTCAATATACAAACTTTGGACCCCCGGGGCACGGCCATTTTTGACCCCGGGGACTTTATTTGAACAAACTTGATAGTCTAGGCGTTGGCGATCATTTTAAAAGAAAAACTGTTGAAATCTGTCCAGCAGTTCTGGAGAAGAAGATTTTTTAAGGTTTCGACCATATATGGTAATGGCAGCCATCTTGGATGGAGCGCTGACCTAATTTTAACAATCTAAAAAGCATTCACCTAAGGATCATCCATGTGAAGTTTGGTCAAAATTAGCCAAGCGGTTTCTGAGGAGAAGTCGTTTGAAGAAAAGTTAACGGACGACAGACGACAGACAGACGACAGACAGACGGACGACGGACGACGGACAACACACCATCCCATAAGCTCTTCTGGCCGTTGGCCAGTAGAGCTAAAAATGGGTGGGGGGTGGGGTGTGGGAGGGGTATATTACCATTTAAACAAATTTGGTAAAGATCAGATAAAAAATGAAGTAAAGTTTACAGATTTAACAAAAGAAAACACAATATAGCATTTTTCAAGGGCCATAACTCTGTCGTTACTAATAAGATCATAAGATCTAGCTGGTTTTCAAACTTGTCCAAGGTTTCATTGATATACAGTGCTTTGCACAACTAGACATTATACTGAGGCTTCCTGCCAAATTTCATAGAAAACCAACAAACCTTTTAGGAGGAGAAGCACCGACAAGAAATTTTAAGTAAAAATGTCAAAGGGCCAAATCAATGAACTGGAACAAAAGCGAGATATGCACAACTAGACATTGTACCGATGCTTCCTGCCAAGTTCCGTCGAAATCCAAAGAAATTTAAAGTAAAATGCCAAGGGGCCGTAACTCCATCAAAAATCAAAGAACCGGGAAAAAACGCAATAGGCACAACTAGAAACCATAGAAATGCTTCCTGCTAGGTTTCGTCAAATCCAACATGGCGTTAACCAACAAAAAAAAAAAAAAAATTTTAAAAAGTTATTAAAAAACAAAAAATAATGAAATGAAAAAAAAATTATTCAATAAAAAATCTAATTTTTTTTTTATTTAAAAAAACAAAGAAATAAAAAATATATACTTCTATAAATATATAAAAAAAGAAATGTCAAAAAATCTGGTAAAGTTTGGTAAAGATCAGATGAAAAATGAAGGCCCTACCGTATTAAAAAGGTAAAATATATAGCATTTTTAACGAATTAACCAAAACCTTAACGCTAACATATTGCATTGTTACTTTCTTGTCCTTGGGAGTAGAATGTTCAAATTCTGTTATTGGTCCTCGGACTGTCATATTGGCCCGCGGCCTTATGACAATCCTTGGACCAATAACTGGGCCAGTATGAAAACACTTAATTAATAACATCATATTATTGTCCTGTGAAACCGTTTATTCCATATTTACACGATGAAATTTTTACTAAGCTTGTGCCTAATAGTATTAAAGGTCATAGTCTCATACAGTTTTTTTTTTGCTTTTACCATTTAATCAGAATAGTAATTGTTGTTTCTTTGAAAATATATTAATTCAAATCCATTTTGAAAGCATGTACTATTTAAAGAAATTGTTTACTCTAAACGAGTTCCTTGTTACTCATTCATTTTGAATCTGATGAGTATATGCTCACTGCAGTCAAAAATGATCTTCAGCTCTCTGTACTACAATATATGTCTCTGCTTTATTACACTTACAGAAGCCAATTATGTGATAAAAGTACCTTTATAGCAGCTAATTCCTTTTCTTTGTCCTTATTATCTCTTCTGTCATTCCCGCCTTCAACATCCCCTGCTCTGTCATTTCTAGCATCAGGTCGGTTGTCCCCTCTGTCCCTCTCTCTATCCCTGAAGCTGTCTCTATTATCCCTGTCCCGATCTCTGTTGTACCTGTCGCCGTCATCTCTCCCCCGTCTGTCGCGATCGCGGGGGTCGTAGCGATCTCTACGGTCATCTGGGAAGCCAGAGAAAGTGTTGTAAGAATACAATGCAAACATCTGAGCTTTCACTGCACACTATTATATCTCCTGCTTTATTTATGTGAAGTTACAACAGTGTTATACTGAACTCTCAAACATTTTGTGTTAAATATGAGGGTCGCTCACTAAGTAATGACAAGGTAATGTTAAATTTGTACTAAGCTTAAATGACACTAGTCTAAATCAAACGGATGTGCTCGAAAGTAGTTCTATATTTAAGAGTGATGTGCAGTTTCCTGTTATTCTTTAGCTGTAACTGGCTGTAACTGTATTCTGGACATGTTATTGTTACTGATAATTGTAAATGCGGCTCATCATGTTCTTGACAGTTTTAAATATAATTTTAAAAATGAAAGTAGAAAGGGTATGCAATTGCAAGGGGTCAAAATAATGTTTAAGAAATAATAAATATGTACCTGTGTTTTATCGGTGAATAAAATACAGCTAGGAATACGAACGACTAACTGTATTTTATTCACCGATAAAATACAACTGTATAAAATACAACTGTATTTTATTTTATTCACCGATAAAATACAGGTACGTATTTATTATTTCGTTTCTAACACAACAATAACCCCATTGTTTACGTTATTGTTGGGGCACTATATATTATCTCCGAGGTCAAGGTAATCTGTTGCTATGTTTACAGGCTGTTCCCTTGGGCGCCCCCGTATGCAAAGTTCTGCGTTTCAATACACTAGTAGTCACGTGACAAACAATTAAGTCATTGCTTTTAATACGTCATATATCTTGCGCTGTATGACGTCAAACGTTCTCAGCTTGTTGAAGATGCTTATTAAAGTTATATGTGTACTGATGCATATGATGGGTTTATATCGGGGTGTGCATGGTTTGGGAGCATGGCAAGTTTGTTGTAATTAACATTTCATTAAAATTACTGTTGAGTTTGTCTTCGTGACGTGTATTTACCAAATGACGTCATGTAACTTGCGCTTCCAACGGATGAAATATTCGCGGGGAATTAATCGAACAGCTTTATTTTATCGTAGAATAACATACAGCTGTCTCTCTTCTTTGTGTATATGAAAGACTGTGGAGGTCGTGTTAGAATGATATTTCTTTTAGTGTTATGCACCTATCAAGGTTTTCCTCCACCAGGACGGTGGCAGGAATACCCTGGTATTAACAAAGTGACACCAGGGTAGGTAATTAGACAGAACCCGGTACTAACATGGGGATATTTGATAATGAGTATACAGGTAGACCCTAGGGAACTGGACATAAATCTTGCTCCTAGGAGTGGTATTTGTCCATCTGTCTAATTATTAAGCAACACATGCTTTTTACTTGCAATTGTTAAATGAAAATAAACATAATCTTAGCGAAGTTCTGATCAAAGTGACCTGGTTTACTTTAAGAACAGTATTTAGCTTGTTATTAACATCAGTATTATGAGCGTAGAGCAAATAACGATATATACGGTACTCAGTTTAATACTGTTTATTACCACGATCTTTTCCCTTGCTCAAGAAATCCATTTGTTTGTTTCTTTCTTCTTCTATCTTCTTCTTTTTCTCTTCCACCTCTTCCTGTCTTCGTTTCATGGCTTCAGCAGCTCTCTGCTCTTTCGTCAAAAATACTGGCTGTAACATTTAAATACATTATTGAGGAGTAATTTTAAATCAGTTTTACTTCCCTTTCCCTCAACTCATTGAGTGTGTTCAGGGTTCTCACATCGGTTCCCGAAAGCAGTTTGGTAGCCATCAGTAATCATCGGGTGCCATAGTAAGGTGTAGGTTTGCCGATGGGTAAGATGTCGGCGACTTATCTTGCCGCGACTCTACACCTAAGGTAGCATTGGTGGCCTCGTTATCAAGAGTTCAAAATGGCGAAAAATATCATCACCGAAACACGCATTGCAGAGAATTAAATCGCAATAATAATACCAGTGAATAATAACACATACAATATCTGCATACCCAAATGTCCGGTTTTGAAGTACAAAAATGGCAGATATCGCCTCTCGGTATGTCGGTAGCCAATGGTAACCTTGCACTGCCGTTGGTACCATATACTACATATATCCGTTCAGAGTGTATTGGTTACCAATTGAAACATCGTTACCCAATGGTAACCATATGTTGTCACCGGTGGCCATTGGTGACCCATGGCGGTTGCCAAAGGGAGAACCCTGAATGCACTCAGTGTTTAGTTATATTAGGACAGGAAATTGGCAAGTAGAACACAACCTTAAACCTATGCTTCCTGGTTTTGCCAGTTTAGCAGGTACCAAGATGGAGAAAATTTGGGGAAATTATAATATGGTTCCGGAGAAGATGTTTACATTGAACTTGTGTATTGCTTGACAGCAAGTTTGTATAGTTATTTAACACATGCAAGGAAGTTTATCTGAACAAACAGTTGCCAAAGGAGAATAGATGTCAAATTTGGTTAAAAAACCCAAAGTATTATTTACTAAAATGTGTAAGTATTCTAATGTTAATAATGCCCCGGGCATTAGGCTTGGGGTAAACTATAATCCAAATCATCTAAATAGGGACCAACAATTAACATGATGCCAGTACTTAGATATCTCCGCCCTATTGTTGATGTCGGAGTATACTGACAATAGGTTATATTATAACACAACTGCACATGCTTTATTACACTGTTGCACATGCTATTGTTTGTCGGAGGTATAGTATTAGTTTGACTGGTTAAAATGGATAAATGATTGACAACTGGCGACATGTTAATTGTTCCTGTAAAAATCCTTCTTGGAGAAGTCGTTAAAAAGTGATGGTAGACACTGGAGGATGGATCTTTATTGTGGTGTTGGAGATATGACACAAGCATGGAACTGAGAAAACCACGATTCATTTTGTAATCTTCATATGGAAATGGACTGGGCATGTGCCTTTCTGAATGAAAATCTTGGCGCCAAAAAGTGAGGGGAAATTATACAGTACTAAAACTACTGAACTAAATGATTTTGCCAAGTTTACGGCTTTTCTCAAATGGAAAGCTACCAATTGCAAAACGCAAAAAGATACTTCAAACGATCTAAAACAGATCCTAATAATTATCTGTAAAGTCTTTTCTTCAAATTTTCGAACTCGTGTTCTTTTTCAATAAAAATCACAGAAATATAGCTTTTAAGTAAAATCCATCTTTCTGTTAAAATGGCTTTTTGTTAAAACAGATCCTTTGATTTCTTTACTTTTTTCTTGAAATTACGAAAACCCATACTATTTGCCATTTGGAATGGGGCCGAAGATAGGCCTCTGTGTGTAAGGCCTGCAAGACAGTGGGTAGATTACACACTGTAGTATAACTAACATCTTGCGGGGTGAGTGGAAAACTGTTGTAACTATATATAAATAAAGAACAAGATATATAGAGAATATTATGTCAGTGCCTTTTACTTTAAGTTTATTAGGCGAGGCTTAGAAAACGAATAATGGCGAGGCTTTGCCGAGCCATTCTTCGTTTTCGTGCCGAGCCTAATAAACTTGATCGTAAAAGACACTGACATAATATTCTATTTATAATGTAGATTATCCACATTTATTGTATGACTTACTATTATTACCTATTTCTCAGAATATAACTCTTATCGAGGACTCCGCCATGTTGTTGTTTTTTGTTTTTTTATGACGTCAGGCAACGTTACGTGCATGACATCAGATAACGTTACATACAATAAACGACGAGGGATTCCGCATTGATTTGCTCTATTGGTCAACTTGCATAATAAAGCAAAATTTATTAGGTTACCCCTTTATTTGGCAGAAAAGTGCATATCTGCATGATAAAACAGTTTTACACTGTCCTCGATCTGGTCACCGTCTATAATCATAAATTGCTACATAAAGAGTGCAATGCTTTCAAATAAAATGCCACAATAATGAATAGTAAAATCTACCTTTGCCTGGGCCTCCTCCTCGGCTTTCTTCTTGGCTAGAAGTTCTTCCAGTGACAGTGGTACCTTCTTCTTTGTTTTATCATCTTCTTCCTCTTTAAGTTCACCTTCCTCCATTCCATCCCTAAAACAAAAGTACTTCAAATTTGCATAATGTTGACTATAGAAATCTTTCATGGGTATCCGGTAAAGATCGGAAATTGCAACCCCAGGTATAACTTTCCTGGGTATCCGGTAAAGATCAGAAATTCCAATCCCAGGTATAACTTTCATGGGTATTCGGTAAAGATCAGAAATTCCAACCCCAGGTATGACTTTCATGGGTATCCGGTAAAGATTGGAAATTCCAACCCCAGGTACATTTGTTTCTATCAGAACAATTTATTCTGATTAAAACAATTACACAGAGGGTTGGAATTCTCTATCTGAATCGCATATCATTGACATTTTGTGCATTGACGTCGCCAATAACTAATGTTTTTATGTTTTTTTCACACAATGACATGCAACTGTTGACGCTATTGTTGTCATTGTTGTTACGCGTGACTTTTATATTCCCCCATGTGTAAGATCAGACTTTCCATCAACCATGTAAAATGTGGATAACTTTATCCAGTATGGAGATTCAGATTAACCAATGTGTGATGTTTTACCAATGTATGTCCCAAAGCACTGCTTCCTAACACCTAGGTATACCACAGCTGGTGTCATTAATTATTTGTAAGAAGAACAAAACATCTAGTGTAAGGTATATTATCTTACAACGTATTAATAAGATATCTGATTCTCATATATCGATAAAAAACATGAATTCAATTTTCAAAAACAAGCGGTCATCAATCGTAATTTTGTCTTTGCTTGTTAACGATTACACAGGTAAATAATTATTTTTTACTCAAACACTTAATTATAATGGCAATTATAATTAACAACTGAAATAATCAAATCACACTTTCATTTCATAATGATATACACCTTACTAGTATAGGCTATGGGGCATTTATTTGAATTCTAAGGAAATAAGGTCAAGGGAGCTGAAGCAACCACAGAACTTTTTTCTGAAAAGATTCTAACAAGTATATACGTAACGGACTTGCAGTTAAACTCATAATTTGAAAATATTTGAAATTTGATTGGCCAGTACAGCTAAAAAAACAATAACGTGTCTGGCCCCAAAAACAGAGAGTCTGTAGGGTTTCCGGAAACACTATTTTCTTGGCTATCTTACCTATCCCTTTTTCCATCCTTGCTCTTATGTTTCTGTTTACTGCTTTTTTTTTCCTTGCTTCTACTTCTTCGGCGTCTTTCACGGCTTCTAGACCGGCTCTTGTGTCTGAAAGAGTATATGAGTCTAATTAAGTGGTACCCAATAATGTCACACTTATAAAAGCAGGTTGTGTCTGAAAGACTATATGATTCTAATTAACTGGTTCCCAATAATGTCACACTTATAAAATCGGGTTGTGTCTGAAAGAGTATATGATTCTAATTAACTGGTTCCCAATAATGTCACACTTATAAAAGCGGGTTGTGTCTCAAAGAGTATATGATTCTAATTAACTGGTTCCCAATAATGTCACACTTATAAAAGCGGGTTGTGTCTGAAAGAGTATATGATTCTAATTAACTGGTTCCCAATAATGTCATACTTACAAAAGGGGGTTGTGTCTGAAAGAGTACGATTCCAATTAACTGGTTCCCAATAATGTCACACTTATAAAAGCAGTTTGCTTCTGAAAGAGTATATGATTCTAATTACTGGTTCCCAATAATGTCACACTTATAAAAGCGGTTGTGTCTGAAAGAGTATATGATTCTAATTAACTGGTTCCCAATAATGTCATACTTATAAAAGGGGGTTGTGTCTGAAAGAGTACGATTCCAATTAACTGGTTCCCAATAATGTCACACTTATAAAAGCAGTTTGCTTCTGAAAGAGTATATGATTCTAATTACTGGTTCCCAATAATGTCACACTTCTAAAAGCAGGTTATGTCTCAAAGAGTATATGATTCTAATTAACTGGTTCCCAATAATGTCACACTTATAAAAGCAGGTTGTGTCTCAAAGAGTATATGATTCTAATTAACTGGTTCCCAATAATGTCACACTTATAAATGGGGGTTGTGTCTGAAAGAGTATATGATTCTAATTAACTGGTTCCCAATAATGTCACACTTATAAATGGGGGTTGTGTCTGAAAGAGTATATGATTCTAATTAACTTGTTCCAAATAATTTCACACTTATAAATGGGGATTGTGTCTGAAAGAGTATAATTATGATTCTAATTGACTGGTTCCCAATAATGTCACACTTATAAATGGGGGTTGTGTCTGAAAGAGTATATGATTCTAATTAACTGGTTCCCAATAATGTCACACTTATAAATGGGGGTTGTGTCTGAAAGAGTATATGATTCTAATTAACTTGTTTCAAATAATTTCACACTTATAAATGGGGGTTGTGTCTGAAAGAGTATATGATTCTAATTAACTTGTTCCAAATAATTTCACACTTATAAAAGGGGGTTGTGTCTGAAAGAGTATATGATTCTAATTAACTTGTTCCAAATAATTTCACACTTATAAATGGGGGTTGTGTCTGAAAGAGTATATGATTCTAATTAACATGTTCCCAATAATGTCACACTTATAAAAGCAGGTTGTGTCTCAAAGAGTATATGATTCTAATTAACTGGTTCCCAATAATGTCACACTTATAAAAGCAGGTTGTGTCTCAAAGAGTATATGATTCTAATTAACTGGTTCCAAATAATTTCACACTTATAAAAGGGGGTTGTGTCTGAAAGAGTATATGATTCTAATTAACTGGTTCCCAATAATGTCACACTTATAAATGGGGGTTGTGTCTGAAAGAGTATATGATTCTAATTAACTTGAAAGAGTATATGATTCTAATTAACTGGTTCCCAATAATGTCACACTTATAAAAGGGGGTTGTGTCTGAAAGAGTATATGATTCTAATTAACTGGTTCCCAATAATGTCACACTTATAAAAGGGGATTGTGTCTGAAAGAGTATAAAATTCTAATTAACTGGTTCCCAATTATGTCACACTTATAAATGGGGATTGTGTCTGAAAGAGTATAAAATTCTAATTAACTGGTTCCCAATTATGTCCCACTTATAAAAGCGGGTTGTGTCTGAAAGAGTATATGATTCTAATTAACTGGTTCCCAATTATGTCACACTTATAAAAGGGGGTTGTGTCTGAAAGAGTATATGATTCTAATTAACTGGTTCCCAATAATGTCACACTCATAAAAGGGGGTTGTGTCTGAAAGAGTATATGATTCTAATTAACTGGTTCCCAATAATGTCACACTTATAAAAGGGGATTGTGTCTGAAAGAGTATAAAATTCTAATTAACTGGTTCCCAATTATGTCACACTTATAAAAGAGGGTTGTGTCTGAAAGAGTATATGATTCTAATTAACTGGTTCCCAATAATGTCACACTTATAAAAGGGGATTGTGTCTGAAAGAGTATAAAATTCTAATTAACTGGTTCCCAATTATGTCACACTTATAAATGGGGATTGTGTCTGAAAGAGTATAAAATTCTAATTAACTGGTTCCCAATTATGTCACACTTATAAAAGCGGGTTGTGTCTGAAAGAGTATATGATTCTAATTAACTGGTTCCCAATTATGCCACACTTATAAAAGGGGGTTGTGTCTGAAAGAGTATATGATTCTAATTAACTGGTTCCCAATAATGTCACACTCATAAAAGGGGTATGTGTCTGAAAGAGTATATGATTCTAATTAACTGGTTCCCAATAATGTCACACTTATAAAAGGGGATTGTGTCTGAAAGAGTATAAAATTCTAATTAACTGGTTCCCAATTATGTCACACTTATAAAAGAGGGTTGTGTCTGAAAGAGTATATGATTCTAATTAACTGGTTCCCAATAATGTCACACTTATAAAAGGGGGTTGTGTCTGAAAGAGTATATGATTCTAATTAACTGGTTCCCAATAATGTCACACTCATAAAAGGGGGTTGTGTCTGAAAGAGTATATGATTCTAATTAACTGGTTCCCAATAATGTCACACTTATAAAAGGGGATTGTGTCTGAAAGAGTATAAAATTCTAATTAACTGGTTCCCAATTATGTCACACTTATAAAAGAGGGTTGTGTCTGAAAGAGTATATGATTCTAATTAACTGGTTCCCAATAATGTCACACTTATAAAAGGGGATTGTGTCTGAAAGAGTATAAAATTCTAATTAACTGGTTCCCAATTATGTCACACTTATAAATGGGGATTGTGTCTGAAAGAGTATAAAATTCTAATTAACTGGTTCCCAATTATGTCACACTTATAAAAGCGGGTTGTGTCTGAAAGAGTATATGATTCTAATTAACTGGTTCCCAATTATGTCACACTTATAAAAGGGGGTTGTGTCTGAAAGAGTATATGATTCTAATTAACTGGTTCCCAATAATGTCACACTCATAAAAGGGGGTTGTGTCTGAAAGAGTATATGATTCTAATTAACTGGTTCCCAATAATGTCACACTTATAAAAGGGGATTGTGTCTGAAAGAGTATAAAATTCTAATTAACTGGTTCCCAATTATGTCACACTTATAAAAGAGGGTTGTGTCTGAAAGAGTATATGATTCTAATTAAATGGTTCCCAATAATGTCACACTAATAAAAGAGCCAAACTATGTATCAAGATCCAATGTAAAACTTACTCTCAGTCTGTAAAACAGAATCATAAATGGTAACATTCAAGTAATTGTAAAATAACATGAACAGCAAAAATACACTGTTCTGTACAAAAAAATGGAACGCTTCCTTTTGTCAGTAGTGTTAGTAAAAACAAAACATTTAGTGTGTTAAGGGTTCTTCTAGATTTCAACTAATGTATTTCATATCAAAATGTTTTTTTGGATTAGGCCAAATAAAATAATAGGTGTGTTTCCTGTTACATTGAAAAAAAAGATAGGGTAGGTAGGTAGGTAGGTAGGTAGGTGAAATCTTTTTTTTTTGGTTTTACTTTTTATTGCCAATTTAGTAGGGTAGGTAGGGATTTTTTTAAAAAAAAAATTTTGTCCGACAATAAAACTCCTCGTGATATAGAGCAAGTTCACACTCTTTAATATCACCTACTTTATGACATATTTTGTATAACCTTAATAAATGGTGCTGAAACTGGTGCCGGACAATTCCTGCCTCGTCTTGTGTTCTATATCACTATGTATATTACAAATGTTCTATATCACTATGTATATTACACATGTTCTATATCACTATGTATATTACATTACATTGAAATGTCAAAGGTCAAATATAAATCAAACAAATTGAAGTGCCGTTTTATAAAACATCCTTTAATAACTTTAATTTTTGTGAATTCTGTAAATATTTTATTGCCAAGAAAGGTGTGCAAGGATATGCATTTGAACTTAAAAAACTACTATTCCATTTTACAATAATGTGTCATTATGTCAAAGATTCAAAGTTATGAAAGGCTGTTTAATAAGTCCACATCTGTTAAAATTATAAGTTATTGGTGATATTATATATTATAAGTTATTGGTGTTATTATAACACTAGCTCTCTTATTTTCTGCTTCTACGGGGTCAGACTGCACCTAGGGTGCATCTATAAACGTCCGTATGTAAAAAAAAAAAAAAAGGCACCCGAAGATGTCAAATAAATGAGACTACCTCAGACAGTGCATCCCCAACACACAGGCCGTTTCGTAGACTGCGATGACATAAATGAAAATATACTTCTTTGCGCCATTTGTGTATTGAACATACATAAATTTTGAACATACATAAATTAATAAAGTCCGTTACTCGACAGCACAAAAGTAGTATGTCAACACAAAATATAACAATGCGTAATGTCCGGTAAGTTTTGACTGAACGATAACCCAGGTTAAAATGCGCACTGTTTATGTACATTTCGCCGATTTATAAATATTTAAATTATCCTCATTAAAATTATATTTCTTTGTTCTTTAAAACGTGTGTAAAACAATATTAACAAACAACAAACACGAATAAAAAACAACGTCAACAAACACAAATAAGGTCAATTTTATTTTTGGTGATTTTTATATTTTTCACGCTTGATCGCTAGCATTTGTTTTATTTCAGTTCGGTCTAATTAACCGGTAATCAATCAGAAGCCGGTAGAAATCAATTAAACAGTTAATCCAATGAGGTCATAATAGTCTCCACCCGCAAAAAGCATCATAAACTTCAAAGATAATCGTTAAATTATTAACACAATAGCAGCTATTGGTATATTGATTACTTACGACAACATTACCATTGCTTTACTCAACTTGCATAAGTCCACGAGTGGAAAAAATTACCTTCCCGGGACTGCGGCCCGATAAGGGAGCCGCTAATAGGTTAACCCAATACCTCCGAAATCAGAACGAGGCTTACTTCCTCTTATTCCACTCGCGCTGTATCTGAAGGATCAGGTAATTTCGAGTGGCTCAATTTTGCGTTTCTTCCACGGGTTTTGTGTTTTGTTAACTTTATTTTGATATTTCTTTATCCTTATACACCCTTATACATTTACAGTTCGTGCGGTTAGCACTCGCTGTTGTACTTTATATTTTAGCGCGTTATGTCGCATGTGAACACGCCACCGCTGGGTGGGGAGTCCTGCTCGAAGGGGGAAAACAGTACCCCTTACGCCCAGGATAAACCCCAACCCAGACGGAAACTGCCTGGTTCCCCTTTCAACCCTTGTCCCAGTTCGCTGGCCGGTACTGGGGGGGACCACGGTAGTGGCAGAGACTCTCGATTTGCGGAAGGCCCTCAGAATAGCTCCGGCTCGGAATCATTTAGGTCACCTTCCAGAGAGTCCAGACACAAGAGTAACTCTCACTCTAAGAGATCCCAGGTTTATTCAGGTAAGGAGACTACACTTTCTTCTAACTCTGAATTTTCGGGTTTTTCTGACTCCCCTCCTAGGGGTAGGTCCCACTCCAGGCGTAGGTCCCACTCCAGGCGTAAACGGAGTAGTTCTCATAGACATCATCGGAGTCATCATGTGTCTTCCCGGGAACTAGCCAACCTCAGGTCTCTTCTGAGCTCGGCTTCCCGTCTCTCTCACACTAAGAGATCCAGGAACCACTCTAGGTCTCGTTCTAGAGATTCTTCCAAGCGGGCTAAACATTCCCGCTCTAATTCTTCTCGCCCTAGAAGGGATCACTCTCATGCCATTTCACCTTCTAGTGGCTCCCGGTCCCGGAGGTTTTCACCCCCTTCGGCCGTTCTCCCCCCTCAACCTCCTGAGGAGGTTGTTTCGGGTTTGTTGTTAGATCCTGTCACAGGCTTGTTTCTATCGGGTCAACCTCCCTTACCCCCTCAGAGTGTTACTTCTGAGTCTCCTGAAGCGTTCCTGGAAGAACCTTCTCAGGGTGCAGTTTGGCCTTCCTTCTCCGGGCTGATTGGCCTTCTTAGGGATAGGTTGGGACCCTCAGTTTGCCCTCCGGTAGTTGCACCCGTCAGTTCCTCTGCGGGTGCTTCTGCCATGGATTACTTTGATGTGCAGGCGGACTCTGCTAAACCTGACCTTTCTTTACCACAGAGTAGGCAGGTTTCCTCTCTTCTTTCCTCTCTTCAGGCTGAGGTTAGGGGTCCAGAAACAGTGCAAGGGTCACCACTTCCTCAGTTCCCTAAGGCCCTTCGAGCTAATAAGCTCCTTACTGGTCAAAGGCAGTTTGGTAACTTACGTACAAAGTATGTGCCTCAAGCTCCCGTTCTCCCTTTAGAACCCCCCTCGGTAGATTCTTCGGTCCAAGATGTTCTTCGGCCAAGGTCTAGTTTGCCTTCCACGGCTACCATCCCTTTGGTAGATGTGATATCTCTGGATCGTTTTGCACGCATGGGTGTCCAGATTTCTTCACATACGGATTTGTTTCTTTGTGGCATCCTTTCTATTCTCAGGGACCCTTCTCCTTCTCCTGAGGCTCTTATCGAGCTTCAACGTTATATCCTTTCTACAGTAAAGGCTAACGTGGATGCTATGGGCTTGTTTCTTCGTATTTCCGAAGCTTTCAGTCTTTTCAGAAGGGACGCTATCTTGAACCTTTCGGTTCTTAATCCTCAATTGTCGACTAGCATTAGGGTGGAACCTATTAGTTCACCTACTCTCTTTGGTCCCTCCTTCCCAGATGTGCTATCCCATTATAGGGAAGAAGTCAAACATTCTTCCTTCCAGAAGATAGCACTTTCTTCTGCTCGACCTCCTAGACCCCCTCAGGGTGGGTACAGGTTTACGACCCCTCAAGCTACGGTTAGCAGGGCCCCGATAGTAGCTCCTGCACCCTTTGTTCCGCAGGCTCCTTCTTCTTCTGCTTTTCAGCCAAGGTCGGTTCGTCCCCCTAAGCGACAGGATAAGTACCATTCTGGAGGTCGGGGTAGAGGTAAGAGTAGGGGCAGAAGCTCTCGCTTCCCTGCCCCATAGGGCTGCCCGCTCCGGTTTCCCACAGGCTCCGTCCGGTTCGGCTCCTCCTCTAGACTTGAGGATCCCAAAACCGGAAATACCAACAGGCGGCAGACTTTCTGCCTTCAGTCAAGCCTGGGAAAAAATAGCAGATCCTTGGACACTCTCAGTAGTCCGGGGCGGGTATCTCATTCCGTTTCGCGTCCAACCTCCTCTCACGCGTCATCCTCCAGTCAAATTCGGTCCTCCTCAAAATTCACAGAAGTTTCTGGTCTTGGATCAGGAGATCCAAAACCTCTTGCGTTTACAGGCAGTGGAACCGGTGCTTCCCTCCCATCCAAGAAAGGGCTTTTACAGCCGCCTCTTTGTAGTGGCCAAACCTTCGGGTTCTTGGAGAACAATAATAGATCTTTCAATATTGAACAGGTTTATCATCACTCCACATTTCAAAATGGAAACTCTAGATTCCATTCGGCTGGAGCTACAGCAGGGAGACTGGGTAACCTCCCTGGATCTGAAAGATGCATATTTTCATGTCCCCATCCACCCTTTTTCAAGGAAATACCTTCGGTTTGTCTGGCAGGGGACAACCTATCAGTTCCGAGCACTACCATTCGGACTATCTCCAGCCCCTTATGTGTTCACTCGGGTGATCAAGGTGGTTTGTTCCCACGTTCATCGCATGGGTATTCGTTTACACACTTACCTAGACGATTGGCTTCAACCAGCCAACTCCAGAGATCTGGCTCTATCTCACTCAAAGCTTCTACTTTCAGTAGTTCTAGGTCTAGGTTTTATTCCAAACTGGGACAAGTCGGAATTAATCCCTTGTCAGGCCTTCAATTTCCTCGGGGCTCGTCTTTCTCTACTAGAAGCCTTGGTAGGCCCTTCTTTGGACAGAATCCATCACCTACAGGAGTCCCTCGGGGACCTCTTGTTGAAAACCTCGGCTTCAGCAAGGGAGATCCATTCCCTTTTGGGTCAAATGGAATCTATGTCCAAGCTCCTTCCTCAAGGCAGGACTCACAAACGCCCGTTACAGTGGGCATTAAAAGACAGGTGGGATCAGGCTTCCCAATCTTGGGAATGCCAAATCCAGCTAGGCCCTTGGTTCAAATTAGCAACTCTCAAGTGGTTAGATTCGGCTTTTCTTATGGACAGGGTTCCCCTTCACCCTCCAGACCCAGATTTACACCTGTTCACGGACGCCAGTCTCCTGGGTTGGGGGGCCCATTTAGGAGATCTTCAGGCCTCAGGTCTTTGGACCCTCTCCGAAAAGACCTCCCATATCAATCTCTTGGAGCTAAAGGCAGTCTTCTTGGCGCTTCAGACCTTCGTAATAGCTATACGACGCCATTCGGTCTTGTTGGCCACAGACAACACTACAGTTGCCGCGTACCTCAACAAGGAAGGGGGATCTCATTCCAGGAAGCTCTCAGATTTAGCAACAGAGATCCTCAAGTGGTGTTTCCAAGAAAGAATCTTCCTGAGAGCACGTTTTATCCCAGGCAAACTGAATGTCTTGGCGGATTCTCTATCCCGGAGGGATCAGGTCATTCAGACGGAGTGGAGACTGCACTCTCCAACGTTATCCCAAGTATTTCGTCTTTGGGACACTCCACAGGTGGACCTGTTCGCAACCCGGTTGAACAACCAACTTCCGACTTTCGTCTCCCCAGTACCAGACCCCTTGGCATGGGCAGTGGACTCCCTTGCTATACCGTGGCGGGGTCTGTTCGCCTATGCATTCCCTCCACCTCCTCTGCTGTCCCGAGTACTTCTGAAGATCCAGCGAGAAGCTTGTCTGGTTATCTTGATAGCCCCACTTTGGTCGGGCCATCCATGGTTTCCGACCCTCCTATCTCTTCTGGTGGCTCCTCCCCTGAAGCTAGCCCCCAGGTTAGACCTCTTGTGTCAACCCCTGTCACGTCTACTTCATCCCAGACCGGAAGTATTCAACCTTCACGCCTGTCTCTTATCCAACGACATCTGCAGACGGCAGGTTTTTCTGAAAGGGTTGCCCATAGAGTCTGTACCTCCAGAAGGGCTTCCACTAATGCCCTCTATGAATATCGGTGGAAGTTCTGGACGGATTGGTGTGTCTCAAGGTCATTTGATCCACTCCATCCATCTTTGACTTCACTATCAGACTTCCTCGTCTCCTTGTTTGAGGACAAATCTCTTTCCCCCTTCTTCGGTTAAAGGTTATCGCTCCGCTATTTCTATCACACTCAAGGAAATAACGGGGCATGATTTCTCGGATAGTCCTCTTCTCTCTAATATTATTAAAAGTATAGAGTTAGAGAGCCCAGCAGTTGCCCATATTGCTCCCAAATGGGATCTTCTGTTGGTTCTCAAGGCTATCGCAGGCCCTCCTTTCGAACCTCTTGTTTCTTGTGGTAGGAAGGAGCTTACCCTCAAGGCTACCTTCCTTATAGCCCTAGCCTCGGGCCGTAGACAGAGTGAGATCCATGCCTTACTGGGGACTGAAGAATCTATTGCTTTTGCTGCAGACGGGTCTTCAGTTACCTTACATTTCTTTCCGGGTTTTCTGGCCAAGAACCAGCGACCTTCGGTTCCTAGCTTACCACTGGTTATTCCGGCTCTACCCCACTCAGGTGCTACCAATTCTTCTAGCCTCTGTCCGGTTAGGGCTCTAAGAATTTACCTGGAGCGCTCAAGGTTTTGGCGGCGGGGCAGAAAGAGACTTTTTCTGCCACATTTTCTGCACGCTACTAAAGAAATTTCTTTGGCTTCCATCTCTAGGTGGATTGTGGAAACCATCAAAGTAGCCTATAATGTGCAAAAGACCGATCTACCAGGGTCAAACCCTACAGCGCATGAAGTCAGAGCTTTGTCTTCATCCTTAGCATGGTCTAATTCAATTCGCTTAGAACGCATTCTTAAAGCGTGCTACTGGAATTCGGACAACTCCTTTGTTAGATTCTACCTAAGGGATTGTTCCCAACTCAATAACGAATTGGCTGCTCTGGGTCCCTTAGTTGCTGCCCAGTCGGTCATCGGAGCTTCGCTACCCGACCAGTTAGATAACTAGGTTTTCTGCAGGTCACTAACGTCCGGGGTTTCGAACCAAATTTATTACATATGCATGTTTTGCATGTACCAGCCATACCTATGGTTACTGTTACAGCTGGTCAATTTTTTCCCTTATGCATGTTGTTTTATTTACCTATTTGCACACAGTTAAATGTTCTTTGTGTTTATAGTTTATTACCTGTACAGTTAATTATATGAAACTTAAACTGTTATGTAAGTATCTAATTGGGATTTATTGATACTGGTTTTCTTTTAACAATCGATTAATACAAACATATTCTTCTGATAGATACGTTTGATATTGTCGATTATTCAATGGTGCTGGGCTTAATTGCCCTTGACAGACGGACGGTTTACTGTACCATAATTGACATGTTACACCTTCGACTTTGCTACGGGTATAATAGAGGTTCCCTCTACATGTACTTGGGAATAGGACTACACGTGCCACATTCACCATGTTATATTCACCTCTTCTGGAGATGTCATGGAATCTCCTTCAATTGTGTTTTGTGAACCAAGCAGGACCCCTATATATGGGTGAGTGTTAGTTAGTTGTTTCTGCAGGTTTTAATCTGCTCTAATCTCTTGAGATTATAGCAGGTTTGATCGTTCCCCTTTGCTTGTTTCAGTTTGTTCAAATTCCCTTGATACATTCTACCTATCATAACAGGCTACTTATTTCCACCCCATGTTAATTTTGTTAAAGTCGCAATGGTAATGTTGTCGTAAGTAATCAATATACCAATATGCTAAATTTGGTTCAATTTTAGTATTGGTTTATTATACTTACGACAACATTAATCCCACCCCTCCTTAATTAGAATTTGCGGAATAAGAGGAAGTAAGCCTCGTTCTGATTTCGGAGGTATTGGGTTAACCTATTAGCGGCTCCCTTATCGGGCCGCAGTCCCGGGAAGGGAATTTTTTCCACTCGTGGACTTATGCAAGTTGAGTAAAGCAATGGTAATGTTGTCGTAAGTATAATAAACCAATACTAAAATTGAACCAAATTTAGCATATTAGATTACACAGGGACACCATTTATAGACAGGTTATTTCCGCCTCTGTGCCACAAGCTGTGACAGCAGCGAATTTGATTGGTCGAGAGGCGATCAAGGTCGTCAGCCAAGGTGTCAATCACTGTTATGCAGAGCGTGCTCATTATTGTGATGTTTGGGCTATCGAAAATAGGTACATGTGTATTGGATTGATGCTTGGAAGCAAATACACGCGCGTCATAAAAACGCACACGTCAGAATTGGGTCAAATTGAATTTCCATACGTCAAAACGTGTGTGTACGCGTCTATTGAGAAGCCTGAATTATCTATCAACTCAATCAAGCGCCTGCCTGACAGGGAGACGGTATATTCCGGAATCCATTACGGACGGGGGTCGGCTTGAATTTTTTTTTTTTTGGAATGCAATAAAAACCATAGGGTCGGCGGGAATTTCTAGGGTAGGTCGGGTAACCGGAAACACACCTATTATTTTATTTGGCCTTACAATTTTAGTGTGAAATGGATAACAAATTATTATTCTTCACTTTAGGTAAGTTTACACTTATAAAATTCTGTTGGAGGCATGCGCATACCAAAAGAAAAATCGTCTCACCATTCGTAGATGTGTATTTTATGCACGGCCCTTTGTCTAGAGTCATGGGAAGATTGTGTTACACACAGGGCCCTCACGCTACTTTGGGGGAAGGGGCCCGCAGCCCTCAGAAGGGGGAATTTTTGTAACTGGGGGGAATTTTTACAACAAATAAAATCTCTGTTTGATTAACACGTTTCACTTTATTAACATACATTCGTCAACCATCTGGTTCTTTTTCTAGACTAATAAAAAAACTCCACTTAATAACCATCAATGGCATGTTTTCATCGGAGATCCACACGTCCTGTGCACGATAAACAGTCTAAAACCAGTCTAATAATAATCAAAACGTCTTTTTCAAACCGGTAAACACGACATCGTGAGCATATCGTCTTGAAAATCGGATTTTTTTTTTTTTTTGATTTTTTTTTACGAATTTCTGAGGGGGAAAAATATCAATTTTTTGGGGGAAAAAAAGATACTTTTCAGGTGGGGGACTGCAGCCCTATAACGGCGGCAAAAATGACCAAATGAGGGCCCTGACACACATCTTACCATAGGCAACCCGACAACTAACGACGGCACCCGATGGTTACCGAAGGCTGCCTATGGCTACCAAAGTCACTTCAGGAACCAATGAGAGAACGCTGAACGCACTCAATACTAAATGCCATGAATTTCATGGCCTACGATAAGACAACATTTTACGTTGGTACCGGCAGGGCTCTATATGACGGGGATATGACACCACAGTACTAACGCTGTTATGTACTGAAATAACTTGTTGTCCAGGTAAGGCTATCGATTATACAAAGCAGTTATCGATTTTTACTAGGCTTATCGTGACGGGTAGTGAGAGACCTGCTGTGCGTGCAGACATACCATATCCATCTTTAACTGGATTATCAGAAAGCCAAATAAATAATCTTTTTAATGATGTAATTTTATTCCAAATAACGGTTAGATATTAAAATAGGCAATACCTCGAGATAGGAACAAAATAAAACACATTTTTTGGTTTCTTAACTAGTTTACACAAATAACTGTGCGTCTTTTTTTGGCCATGGTACAAATGTTATTAAATAAATAATTTTTATGTAAATGATTTATATCATGAGAAAGTCAAACAAATCATCTTCGCAGTGATGCTATTTTATTTTGAATAACGATTAAACGGGAGAGATCGCGAGTTGGAAAACGTTTCCTACGCTATTTTTGTTTTCTCAAAGCAATCACCGAGCTATTTTATGCTTTTTGTCGCTGTATAAACAAATTTTAATTAATATTTAAATGATTGTCAAATAAATAACCTTCATCGTGATGGTGTTGATGCTTTTTCAAACAAGGAAAATCTTGAATCGGCAAACAAAATATAACGCAAATATATATATATATATATTTTAACAACTGGCAACATTTCGAGTTGATTAAAATTTAATTAAAACAATTTTAGTTACATTGTGCTAATTCCTCTGCGTTGTGTGAAATAAAAAAATCTTGTGTTTAATGTATTCTCTTGTCATAACTAACAACTGAGAACTTAACAAACGCACACTCAATTATAAATATAAATAAAACCGAAAAACGTGTAAATGATAATTCGAACAACGCAGTATTAGTGTTTGTTTCTTCGCAGTTTTAAAGTCAGCTAATTTACAAACTTTTAGTTAGCTAAGCTTGTTTACAGACTCGAAATGCAATTAGTTAAAATTAAAATTCTCTATTAAAATCATCTGAATGATTGTAAAGTGCTCTTATTTCAAAGTTGCTAGTTCGCATTAAAAGGAATTTCGAAAAGACTATTTTGTTAATGTTGATGATTTAGATCTTGATCTGTTGTTAGGCGAGTTTACCACAAGTGAAACAAAAGCGTACGCCATAAAAGTATGTAATATTTCATAATATCCTGTCATAAAGTTTGGCGACCCACGCACACACTAATTTACAATAAACACAAGGACTCATGGTATGATAGTGAAGAATACTCTATGGTGCGAGATCGAGAACTATATCCTTTATAACAAATTAAAGATTACCGTAAGAAGTTTAATCGCCTTAATCTCAAAAACGGCAAGTTTAAAATTGATCTTTTCCTTACCATAAAAGTCATAACCCACTTAAAAACTATAGCAAACACTAGTTCAATTTGTCTTTTATTACTTGAAATTATCAACAGGTACTATTAAAGCGAGAAAAAAAGAGGTTTAACTCTGTAAATAAATTATCATGATTGTCCAGATTTTTTTTTTTAAATGGCTAAGTTAAAAATGTTTTTTTTTTCAAACCAAATTAACAACCCACTTAAAAACTACAGCAAACACCATTTCAATCATCGACAAGTATGATTAAAGTGAGAAAAAAAAAGGTTTATCATGAGTTTCTTTTTGTTGTTTTCTAAAAGAAAATGGCCAAGTTAAAAAAGTTTTTTTGTTGAAACCAAATTCACAATCCACTTAAAAACTGAAACACTATTTCAATATGTCTATTATTACTTGCAAACACAGACAGGTACGATTAAATTGCAAAAAAAAAGTACAAGAGAGCCAGGATGGCCCTAGATCGCTCACCTGGTAATCATGGGCAATAAATCTGGTGTGTCTAGTCTAGCATGGGTCTTTTTTAATTGTCCCACTCTATTCTATAAATGAGATTTCATAACAAGAGGCCCAAGAGGGCCTGTAGATGGCTAAAACGGCTCTTATATCCAGGTGCACAGACTAACTCTATTTAGCTAGGAGTCAGCTGGGCCCCTGACTTAGAATTTTTAGGGGCCCAGCCCAAAAGTTAGGGGCCCAACAAAATATTATTTTATTTTACCACTCTGGTGCATAATTTATGAACAATTACATGCATTTACTCCGTGTTTATTGAATATCATAAACAACATTACTGATCATTACAAGTCCAAGTTATCTAGTATTGTTAATGAGTTTTGTTATAAATGATCACAACTCGAATATATGTAAATTATTGCAATAAAAGATTAAAAAATATTAGATATTATTAAATTAATGTTTTATTTTGTTATAAATATTTTATGTTGACATACCGTTTTAAAATTAATGTATGAGACCTTTTTTATCAACATGATTCCCTGCCAGGTACGATTAGATTGCAAAAAAAAGTACAAGAGAGCCAGGATGGCCCTAGATCGCTCACCTGGTAATCATGGGCAATACATCTGGTGTGTCTAGTCTAGCATGGGTCTTTTTTAATTGTCCCACTCTATTCTATAAATGAGATTTCATAACAAGAGGCCCAAGAGGGCCTGTAGATGGCTAAAACGGCTCTTATATCCAGGTGCACAGACTAACTCTATTTAGCTAGGAGTCAGCTGGGCCCCTGACTTAGAATTTTTAGGGGCCCAGCCCAAAAGTTAGGGGCCCAACAAAATATTATTTTATTTTACCACTCTGGTGCATAATTTATGAACAATTACATGCATTTACTCCGTGTTTATTGAATATCATAAACAACATTACTGATCATTACAAGTCCAAGTTATCTAGTATTGTTAATGAGTTTTGTTATAAATGATCACAACTAGAATATATGTAAATTATTGCAATAAAAGATTAAAAAATATTAGATATTATTAAATTAATGTTTTATTTTGTTATAAATATTTTATGTTGACATACCGTTTTAAAATTAATGTATGAGACCTTTTTTATCAACATGATTCCCTGCCATATAATTATTATTGATGATTTCTAAAAGCACCGCATTTTATTAATCAAAAGCGCCGCGTTTTAGAAGATCCAAAAAACGGAAGTGAAACCTAATTATTTCCCCTTCAAATTGTAACACGAATTTATGATCATGTGTAAAACAAGAGGCCCAAGAGGGCCTGTGAACGCTCTACTGGCTGTTATACCATTGATGAATCGAGTCGTACTACATGGTGTCTAGAGTGTACACAAGGTTTTTCAAGTATTTGACCTAGTGACCTA
The DNA here is from genome assembly GCA_037043455.1 of Cyrtodaria siliqua. NCBI lineage: Eukaryota > Metazoa > Mollusca > Bivalvia > Adapedonta > Hiatellidae > Cyrtodaria > Cyrtodaria siliqua. The sequence goes on from JAWPHD010006750.1 coordinate 99,304, forward strand.
GTTTTTGACCCCATGGGACCCATTTTCGAACTTGACCAAAATATAATTAAGACAACATTTAGACAAAGTTTCATCAAGATCGGGTCAGAAATATGGCCCCTAGAGTGTACACAAGGTTTTTCAAGTATTTGACCTAGTGACCTAGTTTTTGACCCTGTGTGACCCATTTTCGAACTTTAGCAAGCTATAATTGAGACAAATATTCTGACAAAATTGCATCAAGATCGGGTCAAAAATATGGCCTCTAGAGTGTACACACGGTTTTTCCAAAGTTTGACCTAGTTTTTAACACCATGTGACCCATTTTTGAACTTGACCAAGATATAATTAAGACAAACATTTTGACAAAGATTCATTAAGATTGGGTCAGAAATACGGCTTCTAGAGTGTACACAAGGTTTTTCAAGTATTTGACCTAGTGACCTAGTTTTTAACCCCATGTGACCCATTTTCAAACTTGACCAAGATATAATTAAGACAAACATTCTGACAAAGTTGCATCAAGCTCGGGTCAAAAATATGGCCTGTAGAGTGTACACAAGGTTTTTCCAATATTTGACCTAGTGACCTAGTTTTTAACTTCATGTGACCCATTTTCGAACTTGATCAAGATATAATTAAGATAAACAATTTGCGAAGTTTCATCAAGATTGGGTAACAAATATGACCTTTAGAGTGTACACAAGTTTTTTCAAGTATTTGACCTAGTGACCTAGTTTTTGACCCCACATGACCCATTTTTGAACTTGACCAAGATTTCATTGAGACAAACATTCTGACAAAGTTTCATGATGATTGCATCAGAAATGTGGCCTCTAGAGTGTACACAAGAAAAGTTAACGGACGACGGAAAACGGACAACACACCATCCCATAAGCTAAAAACAAACTTTACCGAGCTGTTATTGACATTAACAATCTGGTAAAGTTTGGTAAAGATCGAATGAAAAAAAATATGGCGTCTAGAGTGTACACAAGGTTTTTCAAGTATTTGACCTAGTGACCTAGTTTTTGACCCCATGGGACCCATTTTCGAACTTGACCAAAATATAAATAAGACAACATTTCGACAAAGTTTCATCAAGATCGGGTCAGAAATATGGCCTTTAGAGTGTTCACAAGGTTTTTCAAGTATTTGACCTAGTGACCCAGTTTTCGACCCTGTGTGACCCATTTTCGAATTTTAGCAAGCTATAATTGAGACAAATATTCTGACAAAATTGCATCAAGATCGGGTCAAAAATATGGCCTCTAGAGTGTACACACGGTTTTTCCAAAGTTTGACCTAGTGACCTAGTTTTTAACCCCATGTGACCCATTTTTGAACTTGACCAAGATATAATTAAGACAAACATTTTGACAAAGTTTCATCAAGATTGGGTCAGAAATACGGCTTCTAGAGTGTACACAAGGTTTTTCAAGTATTTGACCTAGTGACCTAGTTTTTAACCCCATGTGACCCATTTTTAAACTTGACCAAGATATAATTAAGACAAACATTCTGACAAAGTTGCATCAAACTCGGGTCAAAAATATGGCCTCTAGAGTGTACACAAGGTTTTTCCAATATTTGACCTAGTGACCTAGTTTTTAACTTCATGTGACCCATTTCCGAACTTGATCAAGATATAATTAAGATAAACAATTTGACACAGTTTCATCAAGATTGGTTAACAAATATGACCTCTAGAGTGTACACAAGTTTTTTCAAGTATTTGACCTAGTGACCTAATTTTTGACCCCACATGACCCATTTTTGAACTTGACCGAGATTTCATTGAGACAAACATTCTGACAAAGTTTCATCAAGATCGGGTCAAAAATATGGCCTCTAGAGTGTACACACGGTTTTTCAAAAGTTTGACCTAGTGACCTAGTTTTTAACACCATGTGACCCATTTTTGAATCTGACCAAGATAAAATTAAGACAAACATTTTGACAAAGTTTCATCAAGATTGGGTCAGAAATACGGCTTCTAGAGTGTACACAAGGTTTTTCAAGTATTTGACCTAGTGACCTAGTTTTTAACCCCATGTGACCCATTTTCAAACTTGACCAAGATATAATTAAGACAAACATTCTGACAAAGTTGCATCAAGCTCGGGTCTAAAATATGGCCTCTATTGTGTACACAAGTTTTTTTCAATATTTGACCTAGTGACCTAGTTTTTGACCCCACATGACCCATTTTCGAACTTGACCGAGATTTCATTGAGACAAACAATTAAGATAAACATTCTGACAAAGTTGCATCAAGCTCGGGTCAAAAGTATGGCCTCTAGAGTGTACACAAGGTTTTTCCAATATTTGACCTAGTGACCTAGTTTTTAACTTCATGTGACCCATTTCCGAACTTGATCAAGATATAATTAAGATAAACAATTTGACAAAGTTTCATCAAGATTGGGTAACAAATATGACCTCTAGAGTGTACACAAGTTTTTTCAAGTATTTGACCTAGTGACCTAGTTTTTGACCCCACATGACCCATTTTTGAACTTGACCGAGATTTCATTGATACAAACATTCTGACAAAGTTTCATCAAGATCGGGTCAAAAATATGGCCTCTAGAGTGTACACACGGTTTTTCCAAAGTTTGACCTAGTGACCTAGTTTTTAATACCATGTGACCCATTTTTGAACTTGACCGAGATATAATTAAGACCAACATTTTGACAAAGTTTCATCAAGATTGGGTCAGAAATACGGCTTCTAGAGTGTACACAAGGTTTTTCAAGTATTTGACCTAGTGACCTAGTTTTTAACCCCATGTGACCCATTTTCAAACTTGACCAAGATATAATTAAGACAAACATTCTGACAAAGATGCATCAAGCTCGGGTCAAAAATATGGCCTCTAGAGTGTACACAAGGTTTTTCCAATATTTGACCTAGTGACCTAGTTTTTGACCCCACATGACCCATTTTCGAACTTGACCGAGATTTCATTGAGACAAACATTCTGACAAAGTTTCATGATGATTGCATCAGAAATGTGGCCTCTAGAGTGTACACAAGCAAAAGTTAACGGACGGACGGACGACGGCCAGTAGAGCTAAAAATTAAAAAAATGATTCATTGGTAAGGGTCAAACAATAAAAAGGTGCTAGAGTGTTCACAAGGCAAAAAAAGGGCATATTTTAGCAAAGACAAGGGCCAAAACTCCAGCATAAATAGTCCGATCTTGCTGTTTTTCGAACTTGTCTAAGCTTTCATTGGTATTAACAATCTGTGCAAGTGGTAAATATCAAATAATAAATGAAGGTGCTAGAGTCATGAGAGTGTTCCCAAGGCAGAAAATGACATTTTTCAGAAAAAACAAGGGCCATAACTCTGGTGTTACTGACCCAATTTAGCTAGTTTTCGAACTTGTCTGAGCTTTCATTGATATTAACAATCTGTGCAAGTTTGGTAAAGATCAAATAATACATGAAGGTACTAGAGTGTTCACAAGGCAGAAAATGGCATTTTTCATAATGAACAAGGGCCATAACTCTGGTGTTACTGACCGAATTTAGCTGGTTTTCAAACTTTTCCGAGCTTACATTTATATTAACAATCTGTGCAAGTTTGGTAAAGATCAAATAATAAATGAAGGTGCTAGAGTGTTCACAAGGCTTAATATGGCATTTTTCAGCAAAACAAGGGCCATAACACAGGTGAAATTAATCCGATCTGGCTGGTTTTCAAAATTGGTGGGAATGTGAGGGATAATCCCATAAGCTCTGCTGGCCTTTGGCCGGTAGAGCTAAAAATGAGTTGGGGGTGGGGGGAGTATATGGATGGATATGAATCAGGCAACTTGTTTGATCTTTTATTGATATTAATGTTCTAAACAAATTTGGTAAAGATTTGATAAACAAGAAATCCGTGGATTCACGTCTCGCCTAATGGAGGCTGGTCTTAAAAATAAGAAGGTCAATGATGCTTAAATGAAAGTTTGTAAACATTTTAGTAACTAAAAACAAGGGAGTTTTCTGTTTACTGAGATGACATTTAAGTGCATTTGTTTAAAAACAAAATGCCATTCTAATAAAAATAAGAGGCCCAAGAGGGCCTGTGGATGCTCTACTGGCAAAAACGGTTCTTATATCAAGGGTTTTCGACATAAAATTTCCATCACTAATTTTTTTAAACCATTGCAAAAACAACAGGGATAGGATGGACATAGATCGCTCACCTGGTTATCATGGGCAATAAGTCTGCTGTGTCTAGTCTGGCATGGGTATTTTTTAATTTGTCCCACTTTCTTCCATGAATAAAATTTCATAAACATGATATAAATGGGGGGGGGGGGCTTTTGCCAAATTTTGCAGAAATCCAACAAGCTGTTTAGGAGGAGTAGCGCCAACAACAAATTTAAAGTAAAAATGTCAAAGTGCCATAACTCAGCAACTGGAACAAAAGTGTGATATGCATAACTAGACATCTTACTGATGCTTCCTGCCAAGTTTCGTCGAAATCCAACAGAAGGTCTGTAGTCTTGAATATAAATTATAAATCAAGTGGGGTTTATTTTGCAAATTAAGTAAACTTGAATGTCAAGGTCACCGATGAAATCCATGCATCCAAAAAGATGCACTACACTACCCAAGACACAACTATGTCAAAAAAAATTCAAAATATGTTTTCTTCCAAAGATTAAGCTATAAATTAGGTTTAAAACATCTAGTGCATAATTATAGTTCATAAGAAAGTGATGTAAATGTAACGATTAAAGTTATCTGCCCTTTGCTTGGATGGTGAAGGTCACATCCACATTTGCTTTGTCACGTTGCAATGTACCACCCAAGATACAACTATAAGCAAAGTTTGAAAGGTCTTAGTGCATACAGTTTGTGAAAAAGTGACCTAAACGCTAAAGTTGAAGGTAAACATTATAAGGTTATCTGCCCTTTGCTTGGACAGTCAAGGTCACTTCCACATTTGCTTTGCGATGTACCACTCAAAATACAACTATAAGCAATTTATAAGTTTTAAAGGTCTAGTGCATACAGTTTGTGAAAAAGTGACCTTTAGAAATGCAAAAGTTGAACCTAAAAATTAGTAAGTTATCTGCCCTTTGCTTGGAGGGTCAAGATCACTTCCATATTTGCTTTGTCACTTGTGATGTACCACCCAAAATACAACTATAAACAAATTTTGAAAGGTCTAGTGCATACAGTTTGTGAAAAAGTGACCTAAACGCAAAAGTTGAACCTAAAAATTATTAAGTCATCTGCCCTTTGCTTGGAGGGTCAAGGTCACTTCCACATTTGCTTTGTCACATTGCGATGTACCACCCAAGATACAACTATAAGCAAAGATTTAACAAAGGAAAATGCAATAGCCGGTTTTCGAACTTGTCCATGATTTCATTGATATACAGCGATCTGCACAACTAGACATCTTACCGATGCTTCTTGCAAAGTTTCGTCGAAATTCAACAAAATATATTAAGAAATTAAGTAGTTGTTTTATCAAGTTTTAAATTGTATAAATTCTGCCAATGAGATCTTGTTTGTCCGGGTAAGTTTCTGTATATTTGGGGGCCGTTCTGGAATTTAAAGATTTTTGTTTACGTTTCTGTATACATAAATACATGAAATATACCCCGGGTAACCGATACGACAATGACCCCCATCAGCGGTATGGTAGGTTCAAATATGGAAAAATATCGAATAAGTTGTAACAACATCTCGGCGGACAAACAATATATACATAAATAACTTAAGTGTTGCTACAAGGACCAAACCTCTTATGTTTACGATCCCTCGATCTTGATCTGGAACGTTTCTTTTTTTCCATCTTTTCTTCGTCTTTTGGTCCATCTTTTATGGGTGACCGAGATCTTAAAGGACTGACACGTTGCATTTTAATCAAAAAAGATACACACACTTATAAAAAAGTTCAACTTTAAGCAGAGAAACTTCTGGTGTTTACGCAATAAATTACAAAATAGTAGTTCATATGAACGTTTTCTTTACGATCATGCGAGCTGCCATTTTGTTGGCGGCATTGCGTGATTTTCACACGCCCGTGATTTCTAGTTTATAACACACACATTTGTTGCCGAAACTGTACGTTACCTTCTAGCTCCTAGTTTTGTGAATGCTTTTTGTATTCAGCGCATGTCAAGCGTTTTCGATTAAATGACAACAATGGCCGGGTTTGACACATGCTATGTCAGTGCAGGGTGTAATAGAACGCCCCATTGTGCGGACTGGGGACAAAACAACCTCATATGCTATGGATCTTGTAGAGCTGTTGTCATTTATCAACCTGAGGTATTTGCGATGTACTTCATGATTCATTTTAAGTTGTATTGAACATTTATTGCAATAATTGCACAAGGCTGTGCAAATACACGAAATAAAGCTACCAAGAAAAGATAAATTTTGCTTATAATTCTCAGTACTGAAGAGTGGGAGGACGGGGTTCAGTAGCCGGTCGTGTCATACCAAAAATAGAAAAGGGTATTAGTAGCTCACTTGCTTGACGTTTAGCATATAAAATTATGTTCTAGGACTTGTCGATAGCGAGGGACATGCGTTTCCGAAAACCGCTGAGCATGCGTGTCACCGTTGTAAATTCATTGTTTTTCAGACAAGATTTAAAAGGCCGTTTTTTTTTCGAAATAATTAGTTTTACTTAAAGTAAAATGATGAAACTCTACAATGATATCCAATTTGTAAACTTTAATTATCGATAAAGTAGTTTTTATCGATCTAAGCTTACACCCATGCAGGTCAATAAACGTAAAATCGCACCTTGCGGTAACCATGACAGAAGATCCACCATATTTGAGTTTCCTATCTGCCTCAATGCAAAATAGGTCAAGTTTAATAACCAATATCTCTGATAATAATGGCTTAAAAATTATCAGAATAAAGTCATATTGTCAATTAAAGTTAGATTTATAACTTTGATGTCTTAACCTGTAAATTTCTAGCCAGTATCATAGAAGAAACGTTTTTCCTAAAATTGCATGCGCGACGGATTTCGGAAAACCTGTTCGCTATTTTTAGCTCCTGGCAGAAGGGTGCTTGTGATGTAATGGTGTTTTCTTTGGATAACCAATGAAATTCATTATTCAAATTAGATGATAATGTTACTCGGAACTATGGGTAATATATGACAATAAAATGCTGTGGAAAATTGTATTCATTCTATTTTTAAATAGAGGTCAAAGTTGCTCAACTTTGAGGCCTAGTTTCACATAGAAATAATCCGATGTGAAGGGGCGGTCATATACCATTGGAAAGCATTTATTTTACTCTTTAAAAAGCATGTTGTCTTATGTTTTTATCTATTAGTGCATTTTACCGCAATGCCTACAAATAAAGCAGGTGTTACACGTAACTGTATGAAAGTAGTAGAGCGCAATACACACTTCAGCTGATGACGCGAGTTGTTTATACACAAAATCTGGCAGATAAAAATAAAAGATGTTAAGAGTTTAAACTGCAATAACGTTTTTATTACTAAATGGATTTTGATAATTTAAACGGCATTATTTTTGTTTTTCTTTCCTCGTTTGAGTAGTTAATATGGATTAAATATTTTCCTTTTAATCCAAAAAGGTCTGTCATGGTTACTTGCGGAAGTTGCGCAAGTTGAAGGTCGGCATGCTTAACTTGTGACTGGGGCTTAACCATTCAAGATACAGGAAAAATAATGATGTCATCTGAAAGAGCTATGATTGACCTTTCTAATGGTACTAAAGATGGGAAATTCCTGAAAATAGTCCCGATGCAGCTGGATTGAAATAGGTCATCTTTGGACACCGATTGCGCAAAAAGTAGTGCAAAGGCATTAAATGACACTATGTCACAATAAAGCATGGTTTACGATCTTTCCAGTAATATATCAGACTTATCTTTGCAGGTTAGTGCAATGCAGCGCATGATTGATGATCATGGCATATATTCATAAATGTTCAATAGAATTACATAGCAATGCACTAGAAATCGCGTCCTCGACAACGCCAATACTACGCCTGTATGACCAAATTTGACAACACGTTCAGACACTACTTACTACTTTCAAAATTAAATAACTTTGTTATTTTAAGTCCGATTTTAAAAATTAAAAAAGCAATTTTGATTCTTAATGATTGTTTTATTTGAATAAATATTTTTTATTCACATAAATATTTTATAAAAAAATCAATGTCTCTCCCTATTGTCGACACAATGGGTTCGCCTGTTGGTTGCCAATGAACGTGGTTGCCAATGGCCTCCGCTGGTAACATTTGGTATCAACGAGGCCACCAATACTACCTCAGGTGTAGAGTCGGGTGAAGATTGGTTACCAATGTTCTACCTATCGGCAACCGACGGTGACCGATGGTAACCGATCGGTAACCGATGGGAGAATCCTGAACGGACCCAATGTCAGTGTAATGTGACTGGGTGGGTATCATGTCATGAGTCTGCAATGTGGTATTCCAGTGCGTAAGCACTATAAAGATGAGCATTGACCTCATTGCTACAAGTAGGCACCATTGTGATATGACTGAAAGACTGTCAACTGTGACATTAAACCTAATACATACATAGTCTGCCAACTGTATATTTTCAAGCTGGTTATCAGTGTGAGCGTGAAAGCCCATTTACAGCACCAACCAACTGATTTTATTCACATGCAAGTTTCTCATGTCACAGCATCAATGATGTCGCAAGTGTCATCAGTTGCATGATTGTAAATGAACATTCCATTCCTTTAAAGCAGAATGGGAGTGGGAGATTGCTTACCAGTAATGTCATTTTTCTCGTGTAAGATTTGGAGAATTTTTTTTATTATTAATAATTTTAATAAATTTAAAAAAAAGGATGGACATATTCATATTAGGACAAAGGAATTAGCTTGAGATTTACAGTTGCATGGCAGATGAAATAGTTCTTGCTGTACATTCACGAACAGAGGGTAACATATATTAGAAACTATGGAAACATGTAACAAATTGTTAAAAATAATATCTGGTTCATCACACTCAGTTTTATCATTCTATAATATTTAATACCTTATCTGTCACCTCATGATGTCATTACTGTAATGAACTGAGTGAATAAAAGATTTGATTTGATTTGGAGATGGATGCGAATAAAATTTGTTAAAATGCTGGATTTTAATTTTAACTCCGTCAGAAAAATTAAAATAATTTAATTTCTTATATGATGTATTTGTCAGACTGATGATGGCAGTAGACCAGCAGCTATACTACAGACACTGACAGGACACACAGACAGGGTCAACTGTATAACATGGATCAGAAAGAGATATCAAGGTTTAATGTTGCACATATTTTACGATGTTTATTTAATGTCAGAAACCATTTTAATGTATATAATAGAGTAAACTTTAATTATTGCTGGTAACCATTCTTCATAAAACAGAAGTATTATTATTAAAGGATTACATTCATATTTGTGTCCTTCATTGTTGTCTAAACGTTGCTAAGTCACATGACTCCTAGTTTCTGTCATCATTTGGGGACTCTATTTCTTTTCTTTATAAGTTACAGCCTGTCAAATATCGGAGAGTTACTAAAACTGTTCACTAATAAAATAAGAGATTTATGGATGGTTGAATGCAGTGAGTTTATTTCCAGAATATGCATGTCTCTTTAAGAGTTTACCTACATGTATGATCCCCCACACAACTGGAAAGAGAGCCAGGCCTGTCCATTTTGGAAAAAAAACTCGTGCTTATTTCTCATTTTGGGAAAGATGTAAGATTTCATTAATTCAGTAAATATGACAAACTATGCTTTATTAATATTTTCATCCATAATTTATTATAATTACTTCTCAGTCAAAACTTACTTAACAAAAGTATATTGCAGAATTACTAGTTTTTCTCAAATTCTGAGAGAATGCTGCTTTCTGATTGGGAAAAAATTCTGCCACAGTTGGGAAAAAACAGTCAAGTTTTCAATTGGGAAGAGGCATTTTACAGGCCTCTGTTATATACGGTAAAAAAGCCCTGGTTCTTATTACTTTAGGGGTGTCCGTGGCCGAGTGGCTAACGTCTCTGACTTGAAATCACTTGCCCCTCACCACTGTAGGTTCGATCCCTCAGGGGCCTAGGAATCTTTATGTGAGGAAGCTATCCAGCTGGCTTGCGGTACGTCGGTGGTTCTACCCAGGTGCCCGCCCGTGCACGAAAATTGCCCGGAGGGGCACCTAGGGTCTTCCTCCACCAGTGGAAGCTGGAAAGTCGCCATATGACCCTAGCTGTTGGTGCGACTATAAAATCCAATTGAATTCAATTCTTATTACTTTACCTGTTTGACCACTATTATCGATAGCCTTCACCACTTCTATGATATGCTATTGTATGAATATGTTAATTTTTACATTATCAGAAGCAGAGACAGAGATGGTTTCTGGCTCGGTGGACAAGACTGTCATAGTATGGGAGAAAAGTCAAGACCAGGTTTGTGGCATTTTAATATTACATTTTACATTTCTGAATACTGCAGGTCTGCATTTTAGCTAGACTTGCCACCTGGCTATTGTGCTTCATTGTCTAGCTGTTGAAACATAGCCTGATCCGCCAGTAATGAAACATTAATACTGTTGTTTAGTTGTTACACATTTTTGTCCTGTCGTGTCCTGGAACACATTTTTATTACTGGCATTCCTCGAACAGTTTTGAATGAGTTGTTCCCAAACTTCATCTGCTCATAACAATTGATGACCTTATGTTCTACACTCATTCTTGATTGCCTGATTTATTACAGAATTATGCCCTTTGTTGTGTCGCCTGCTTAACATGGCAGACACTTAGGGATCACTTTGTCCGTCGTCGTCCATCCTTTGTCCGTCACACTTTAACCTGCAACCGAACCTTGGCCATAACTTGATAAATATTTGACATAAGTTCATAAAACTTCACAGACATCTTCATCTTAACCTGACGAATGCTGTTACATATGTCCAATAACTCTGACTTTCATTTTGACAGAGTAATGCCCCCTTTCATAAAACTTTAACCTGCAACATATCCAAGCTCTTAACTGGCCATAACTTAAGTATTTCATCTATGTTCATAAAACTTCACACACATATTCATCTTACCACACAGACTATTGTTACCCATGACCAATAATTCTGACTTTCATTTCAGCAGAATTATGTCCCTTTACATAAAACTTTACCCTGCAACCTAGTGAAGGGCCATAATTATTGTGTTACTCTTATAAATCTGTCACACCTTGGTTAAGGTTTCCTAATACACCATTAGACCCAGATTCACAGTTGCATTTAGACGAATATTTTTTTTATGTAAAGTTGTCCCCACCCCCACTGATAGTCCTTGATGTTTTTAAAATTCCTATCAAGACCTCTGACGACATGTCCTCAAACCATTAGGATCTTATTTTAAACGTCAGAAAACGTCCAAAACAACGATAATGTTATTTTAAAGCAATGTTACATTCAAACAACAAATTGAGTTAAAAACGGGATAAATCTGCATATTTTCATCTTTTTGTGTTGAGAGATGGGCATACAAATCAGTTGTAAGAAAATTTGTTTGTATTATATTCAATCTCTTGAAAATGTGTGTATTAAATACATAAAAATCTAAGTCAGGTAAGAAATAAAATATTTCAGCCGGTATATATTGTTCGAAATCAAAACCTGGTGTTTGGACATGAAACACATCAAAACAGCAGGCCTACGGCCCTTGGTATCGATGATCATCAAGTCCCGCCCACAAGGTGCTGATCTGGAACAATATAAACCCGCTGGAAATATTTTATTTTTTAACTAAAAACCTCAAAGTGATGCTGCTGTATTATATTGTATCTAAATCTGAAGTGTGGCATACTGCAGGATATGCAGGTCGTGGCCATCTTAAGTCTCCTTTTCCAACACATTAAAATCCCTAAAGTCTTTAAAATTCAGACACATCTGCATCTTCTACTAAAAACCTCAAAACAATGCTGCTATATTACGTTATACCTAAATTTAAAGTGGGGCATATGTGTCCCATTTAATTTAAAAAAAAAAAACGACCTCGGTAGCTCAGTGTATAAGGTTTTGTGATTAAGGGACACTGTCCGTAACTTTTAGCTTATAAAACACCCAATAATTATGTTCGCAAACATTATAGACTAAACATTATTCAATATTTCCTAATTAAAAGCAAGATTGTTTAACGGAATTCAATCGCGGTACAAAAAAAAGCAAATCCACTTCGTGGGTTTGAACTCGCAGTAAAAATAAGTGTGCATGAGCGTAAAGTTGTCGGAACTCGCTCACGACTGAGCTAAGCGGGCTATACATATCACGCAAAACATACTATGGTGAAAACCTAGTGCGCTATGGAAGTCACGTGAATGCATAAAAGGTAAATATTGTGGATACATTTCAATGAATAAAAGTCAGACAGTTATTTGGTTATGCTCAATATCTGCTTACTTACGGACAGTGTCCCTTTCAGAGCTACAGATCTCTGCCACTCATGGGTTTGCTCCTTGGTGGAGGCTTGTCTGAAGGGAAACTTCTTCCTTCAGTGTGATCTCCTTTGAGGTTGCTGTTCCTTATATCCTAATATGATGTGTTAAAGGGATGTAATAAACTATTTTATTTCATTTAAATACTATTTTAAACAATTATAAACCCTTTTAATATTGGTATAATTTTTTTATGATAATGTCCTAAATTATTTTATCCCTTCTACTTTGCAGTACAAGATAAAGCAGGTCCTGTCTGGTCATACAGCTCCAGTTACTGCCCTTGGTGCACATTACATCTACAAAGGGGGAGACCTCCACAGGACTGTAATAGTGTCAGCATCTGTGGATTCCTGCGTAAAAGTTTGGAGTAGAACAGGAACAGAAGGTAGGTTTAGATTCAGCTTATAAAGGGACACGTGGCAATCTTATCAGCTCGACTTTTATTTGAAGAAAAAGGAGCTATTGTCGTCGTGATTGTTGTCTTTTTGGAAAAAAAAAGAACTATTGTCCTCAGCTAAGTGTCATTGTTGTCAACATGATCATCCCCAACTTCAGCAGCATTCAATTAAGTTGCAGGCACTTAGGGAAACTTTGTCCGTCATCTGTCATAGTCTAATGTTGGTGTCGATGTCTGCCACACTTTAGACCTGCACAGTGCGTCGTTCGTCCATCTGTTGTCCGTCACACTTTAACCTGCAACCTAACCTTGGCCACAACTTGAAAAGAATTTGAACTATGTTCATAAAAGTTCACACACATCTTCGTCTAAAATCAAGGAAATCCGTTACACATGTCCAGTAACTCTGACTTTCATCTTGGCATTATTATGCCCCTTTTCATGAAACTTTAACCTGCAACCTATTCAAGCTAATAACTGGACATAACTTGAAAAGTATTTGACCTATGTTCATGAAACTTCTCACATCTGTCTTAACTCAAGGAATTCCGTTACGCATGTCCAATAGCTCTAACTATCATTTTGACAGAGTTAGCCCCTTTTCGTAAACTTTAACTTGTAGCCTAATCTGGCTCATAACTTGGCAAAAATATTGAAATGATACTTTATACAGTTCCTCCTTATCAAATATCCAATGCAGACTTTTGCCATTTTTCATAAACTTTAACAATTTAAAAAACTGATTATAAGGTGGGGGTGCGGTGCCTAAATGTGTTATATGCGAGGTGGGGTCTGTAGTCTTGAATATAAATTATAAATCAAGTGGGGTTTATTTTGCAAATTAAGTAAACTTGAATGTCAAGGTCAAACTAATGTTGGTGCAATCTAAAACGCGGGTTTCCAACAAGGACGTAAATCGAGGTTTACATCGGACATAACAGCATATTACCAGTATAATGGGATGGCGCATTGTTGGTCTTTATCTACTGAAAAATGCTATATTCTGCCTAATTATCATTCTAGAACCTGATCTTTACCAAACTTTGTGAGGTTCAAGCTTGGAAAAGTTTGAAAAACACCAATATCTAACACTTAACAACAGAGTTATGGCCCTTGTTTTAATGAAAAATGCCATATTCTGCCTTGTTAATGCTGTAGTTATTTTGTCTTTATAGTTTATATTATTTATACAATTTCAAACATAAATAAAAACGGTTGTGTTCAGTGAGAAACAATAGAGTTGCAGCCGTTGATTTATTGAACAAATGCTTATATTGGTATTAGCCTTATACTTTTAGACGGTCTTTCACTAACTTGGTCAAAAATTTATATTGGTAAAAGGTTCATTAGGTTATAAAGTAGTTATATCCCCAGGGTTTAACCTAGGCCTGGATTTTAGGGAGAAGTGACTTCTCCCTCCAAAGAAAATAGAGAGAAGTGACCAAAAAATAGGGAGAAGTGAGGGAGACACGGTCTTTTAATTATATGACACCGCACTTTTCCGGAAGTAAAATATTGGCGAAAATTCAGTAGAAATGTCCTCTATTATTAACTCTTTTTCATGCATTAATTTGTTTGGAATGCCAAAAGGTCCGTTTTATCAAACAATTAAGAAAACACAACTCTAGTCATTATTTGGTGGTATCATTTAATCACCTAGGTCAATTAACTTCAGATTGTTGTTTCAATCACCGTTTTCAACACGCACTTGTCTAACTGTAACGGAACCTACAATTGGTCAATTGTTCAGCTATATGCAATCTCATTGGATAAGGCGTGTGTATTCCCTGTACAGTCTAATTTGTAAACAAAAAATGGCGAGGTGCGAAAATTGCCTCGGGGGATATCATAGTTGTAGGAATGTATGCTCCCCGCGGGGTTTCTGCCGTGATCGATCAAAGCAATTAGCATAATCCCTTCCCAGAGATGTCTACGCCTGTCCTGTGACATAAATCACAGGTCAATTAAAGGACTGGTTACACTTCGCTGGAGGGCTAGAAAAAAGCGAAGTGGTCAATCTCAAGGAGACAAACTTCGCCGTCGGCTAAAAAAAAGCGAAGTCACGGACGAAAAAGCGACTTTGTCGCTGATGTCGCTGATGTCGCCCTCCAGAATGAACACTGTATCCCATCAAACACAACAAAGTTATAGCCCTTGAATTATTTAATAAATAAAGTTTGTTTAAATGAACGTCTCGATCAGTAGCTTTGAATTTCACCGAATTGTATCTGAAAGTGTGTTTTAATCAGATCTCGGATGAGTTGGATATATAGAGTTATTGCCCTTCATTATGTTGAAATCTGGCAGAGTAATTGGTTCAAATACAAATGCAAGAGAAACCCCTCCTGATCTGCTTCAGCTTCATATGAAATGTGCACATGCATTAAATAAGCCACATATTTTTTAGTTTGTTATTATTTATGAAAACAATTGGTCTGGAAAACCCAATGACTCGGCTGTTTTTTTTTTGCAAAGTCATAATTATTAATTTAAATGCCCTCCCTCCTCGAGTTGCCTTTCGACCACAAATTTCTTTAAAATGACAGCAATTTTGGATTAAAACTGATAAAAATAAAACATAAAATTTCACACCCTGCCTCAAATTTTACTATAATTTGTATGCGATTCTAACAATAATTTTATATCGGCCTGAGTTTCTGTACCTGCCCACACCCCAACCCCACCCCCACATTGTTTTAGCCTTGTTTTCTGATGGTAAATATTGGCTATATAAATTATTATTCTCTGAAAAATCGAATAGTCGAGCTGCGCTGTTCTCCGACAACTCTTGTTCAAAATGAAGTTCAAAATAAGATTCACTTACATATTCTTAGTGATATGCCCTTCCTCTCTAGAAAACTGCTGAGGCCAAACAAAAAAATAGGTGTGTTTCCTATTGCATGCTCTAAAAAAATAGGGTCGGTAGGTAGGCATTTTTTTTTTAATTTTTTTTTTTGGAGCAAGATATTGTGCGATTCTACATGTATTCATCTCATTAACCCCATACTTGTATTCTACTTTTACTTTCAAAATACAAAGTTGATAAATAAAATCATCATATAGCCATGCAAATGGTTCTTAACTCTCACAAACAGGTCAATAAAGTCATTTCAGCCAGAAAAACAGGCCTTAAATACTCAAAAATGTTTTTTATCACAAAAAATTGGATTATATAGTTGTGAACTTCTTTCAAATACACCAGGCATGACACTGGCACTTGAGGCGCAAATATTATAAAAACAATTTTAAAAAATATGATACCCTACTATCGTATGTTTTATATAATAGTAAAACATACGATAGTAGGGTATTATATAAAACATACGATAGTAGGGTATCAATATTTTTTTTTATTGTTTTTATAATATTTGTGCCTCAAGTGCCGGCGAGGCATGAATATTAAACTGATTTACTTCCTGTATACCTTTACCATATTTGAATTAATGGTTGATGTCCAAGATACATGTATGATCTTGGAAGAGATCAACAATGAGCATTTTAATTGATGCATTCGTAACATAGTTTTTGCTACTGCTGCTTCTACTGCTGCTGCTGCTGCTACTTCTGCTGCTGTTGTTGTTATTCATTTCAACTAATTAGGTTTTTGAACAAAAATGGGAAACAAAGGAATAGAATATATGCACAAAAAAAAAATGAAAAATAAGGGAATAATCAAAAAAAAAAAAGAAGTAAAGGAATTGGCCAAAAAAGAAAAGATGGGAAATAAGGGAATAGATCAAAACAAAAAGATGGGAAATAAGGGAATAGACCAAACAAACTAATTAATATGGGAAATAAGGGAATAGACCAAAACAAAAATTAAGATGGGAAATAAGGGAATAGACCAAAACAAAAATTAAGATGGGAAATAAGGGAATAGACCAAAACAACAAGATAGGCAATAAGGGAGTAGACCAAAACAAAAAGATGGGCAATAGGGGAATAGACCAAAACAAAAAGATGGGAAATAAGGAAATAGACCAAAACAAAAACTTAAGATGGGAAATAAGGGAATATACCAAAACAACAAGATGGTCAATAAGGGAATAGACCAAAACAAAAAGATGGGAAATAAGGGAATAGACAAAAACAAAAAGTTGGGATATAAGGAAATAAAACAAAAACTTAAGATGGGAAATAAGGGAATATACCAAAACAAAAAGATGGGAAATAAGATAATATACCAAAACAAAAAGATGGGCAGTAAGGGAATAGACCAAAACAAAAAGATGGGAATAGACCAAAACAAAAAGATGGGCAATAAGGGAATAGACCAAAACAAAAAGATGGGCAATAGGGGAATAGACCAAAACAAAAATTAAGATGGGAAATAAGGGAATAGACCAAAACAAAAATTAAGATGGGAAATAAGGGAATAGACCAAAACAACAAGATGGGCAATAAGGGAATAGACCAAAACAAAAAGATGGGCAATAGGGGAATAGACCAAAACAAAAAGATGGGATATAAGGAAATAGACCAAAACAAAAACTTAAGATGGGAAATAAGGGAATATACCAAAACAAAAAGATGGTCAATAAGGGAATAGACCAAAACAAAAAGATGGGAAATAAGGGAATAGACAAAAACAAAAAATTGGGATATAAGGAAATAGACCAAAACAAAAACTTAGATGGGAAATAAGGGAATATACCAAAACAAAAAGATGGGAAATAAGACAATATACCAAAACAAAAAGATGGGCAGTAAGGGAATAGACCAAAACAAAAAGATGGGAAATAAGGGAATAGACCAAAACAAAAAGATGGCCAATAAGGGAATAGACCAAAACAAAACTTAAAATGGGAAATAAGGGAATAAACCAAAACAATAATTTAAAATTGGAAGTAAGGGAATAGACCAAAACAAAACTTAAAATGGGATATAAGGGAATAGACCAAAACAAAAAGATGGGCAATAAGGGAATAGACCAAAACAAAAAGATGGACAATAATGGAATAGACCAAAACAAAAAGATGGGCAATAAGGGAATAGACCAAAACAAACATTTAAAATGGGAAATAAGGGAATAGACTAAAAAAACAACTTCAATGGGAAATAAGGGAATAGACCAAAACAAAAAGATGGGCAATAAGGGAATAGACCAAAACAAAAAGATGGGAAATAAGGGAATAGACCAAAACAAAAAGATGGCCAATAAGGGAATAGACCAAAACAAAACTTAAAATGGGAAATAAGGGAATAAACCAAAACAATAATTTAAAATTGGAAGTAAGGGAATAGACCAAAACAAAACTTAAAATGGGATATAAGGGAATAGACCAAAACAAAAAGATGGGCAATAAGGGAATAGACCAAAACAAAAAGATGGACAATAATGGAATAGACCAAAACAAAAAGATGGGCAATAAGGGAATAGACCAAAACAAACATTTAAATTGGGAAATAAGGGAATAGACTAAAAAAACAACTTCAATGGGAAATAAAGGAATAGACCAAAACAAAAAGATGGGCAATAAGGGAATAGACCAAAACAAAAAGATGGGCTATAAGGGAATATACCAAAACAAAAAACATGGGCAATAAGGGAATAGACCAAAACAAAAAGATGGGCAGTAAGGGAATAGACCAAAACAAAAAGATGGGCAATAATGGAATAGACCAAAAAAAAAGATGGGCAATAAGGGAATAGACCAAAACAAACATTTAAAATGGGAAATAAGGGAATAGACTAAAAAAACAACTTCAAATGGGAAATAAGGGAATAGACCAAAACAAAAAGATGGGCAATAAGGGAATAGACCAAAACAAAAAGATGGGCTATAAGGGAATAGACCAAAACAAAAAAGATGGGCAATAAGGGAATAGACCAAAACAAAAAGATGGGCAGTAAGGGAATAGACCAAAACAAAAATATGGGAAATAAGGGAATAGACCAAAACAAAAAATGGGCAATAAGGGAATAGACCAAAACAATAACTTAAAATGGGAAATAAGGGAATAGATCAAAACAAAAACTTAAAATTGGAAGTAAGGGAAGAGACCAAAACAAAACTTAAAATGGGAAATAAGGGAATAGACCAAAACAAAAAGATGGGCAATAAGGGAATAGACCAAAACAAAAAGATGGGCAATAAGGGAATAGACCAAACAAGGTAATAGACCAAAACAAAAAGATGGGCAGTAAGGGAATAGAGCTAAAACAAAAACTTAAAATGGGAAATTAGGGAATAGACTTAAAAAAACACTTAAAATGGGAAATAAGGGAATAGACCAAAACAAAAAGATGGGCAATAAAGGAATATACCAAAACAAAAAGATGGGCAATAAGGAAATAGACCAAAACAAAAAGGTGGGCAATAGGGGAATAGACAAAAAAGAAAGAATATTTTTCTCAGATGCTGCCTTACAGATGATACTTAGTTATTTCACATCAGATTAACAGAATACATATCTGACTTTGCCTGTTGTTATAAGAACAAAGGAAGCAAGTAGAGCAACAACAGTCCATTTTTGGGCCTCTTGTTCTACATAACTTGCATGCCCATCCTCAGCAATTATTTGAATGTTTCGTAGCTCAGTGTCATTGCATTGACAAAAAGCTGCTATGACACCAGATCAATAAATGTGCCAAACAGCTGCTATGACACCAGATCTATAAATGTGCCAAACAGCTGCTATGACACCAGATCTATAAATGTGCCAAACAGCTGCTATGACACCTGTATACAAAACTTACAATTAGTTCACATCCTTTATTTGTCTGTCATCAAATATTCGTGTCGAGGAATGAACATGGATATATTGTATCGCGTTCTTTATCTCTTGTTACAATAGTTCACACTTTGATGTGTTTAATCAGTTAGTTACAGTAGTTCACACTTTGATGTGTTAAATCAGTTAGTTACAATAGTTCACACTTTGATGTGTTTAATCAGTTAGTTACAATAGTTCACATGTTGATGTGTTAAATCAGTCAGTTACAATAGTTCACACTTTGATGTGTTAAATCAGTTAGTTACAATAGTTCACACTTTGATGTGTTTAATCAGTTAGTTACAGTAGTTCACATTTTGATGTGTTTAATCAGTTAGTTACAATAGTTCACACTTTGATGTGTTTAATCAGTTAGTTACAATAGTTCGCACTTTGATGTGTTTAATCAGTTAGTTACAATAGTTTGCGCTTTGATGTGTTTAATCAGTTAGTTACAATAGTTTGCACTTTGATGTGTTTAATCAGTTAGTTACAGTAGTTCGCACTTTGATGTGTTTAATCAGTTAGTTACAATAGTTCACACTTTAATGTGTTTAATCAGTTAGTTACAATAGTTCACACTTTGATGTGTTAAATCAGTTAGTTACAGTAGTTCACATTTTGATGTGTTTAATCAGTTAGTTACAATAGTTCACACTTTGATGTGTTTAATCAGTTAGTTACAATAGTTCGCATTTGATGTGTTTAATCAGTTAGTTACAATAGTTCGCGCTTTGATGTGTTTAATCAGTTAGTTACAATAGTTTGCACTTTGATGTGTTTAATCAGTTAGTTACAGTAGTTCGCACTTTGATGTGTTTAATCAGTTAGTTACAATAGTTCACACTTTAATGTGTTTAATCAGTTAGTTACAATAGTTCACACTTTGATGTGTTAAATCAGTTAGTTACAGTAGTTCACATTTTGATGTGTTTAATCAGTTAGTTACAATAGTTCACACTTTGATGTGTTTAATCAGTTAGTTACAATAGTTCGCATTTGATGTGTTTAATCAGTTAGTTACAATAGTTCGCGCTTTGATGTGTTTAATCAGTTAGTTACAATAGTTCGCACTTTGATGTGTTTAATCAGTTAGTTACAGTAGTTCGCACGTTGATGTGTTTAATCAGTTAGTTACAATAGTTCACACTTTAATGTGTTTAATCAGTTAGTTACAATAGTTCACACTTTGATGTGTTAAATCAGTTAGTTACAATAGTTCACATTTTGATGTGTTTAATCAGTTAGTTACAATAGTTTGCACTTTGATGTGTTTAATCAGTTAGTTACAATAGTTTGCGCTTTGATTGTTTAATCAGTTAGTTACAATAGTTCACGCTTTGATGTGTTTAATCAGTTAGTTACAATAGTTCACATCTTTATTTGGTGTTTATTCGGTTACCACTCTGTGTTAAAGATTCAAATAATAAACATTATTATTTTAACTGAAACACTTTAACAGCATTGTAACCATACGTTCCAACATATAGTTTGTACTCCCTATCACAGTAAGTGATGGAGTATGGGTTAGACAAACCATGTTCCTGTCCCAGCAGTATCTGTATCTTGGTACACTCAGCTGTTATATGGTGGATGTTACTGGAACCATAGCCACATACATACATTGTCCCTGTCCTGTCTATAGCCAGACCACGTGGGTGCGTCAGGTTATCATCCTTGTAGACTGCCTTCACGGTACCGTCCATCGCCATACACGTCACTGTGTGCTTGTCTCGATCTGACACGTACATGGCTGTCCTATCTGGGCTGATGGCTATGTAGTATGGATGACCAAACAGTTGTTTATTAATGGCATCATTCATCACACTTCTCAACACAGTGCCGGTCAAGTTGATGATTTCTACTTTAGCTGGGCTTACAAATGTCACTATCAGTGTCCCATCATTATGCACTATACCACGACACTGACCATTGACCTTTATCTCTTGACCTTTTGACAGGGTGTGGGATACTACTGACACAAACTGGATTTTATCCCCCTGAGTCACAGCAACTTGGGTGTTGGCCACCTTTGTTATGCCCCATGGTGGATTTGGCAGTTGTATTTTAGTCCTAATTCTGTTTTGTTTTGTATCCACTAGTTTGACTTTTTTGTTGTTAAAGTCAGTAATGACAATTTGGTTGTCAGGAAGCAGGGCTGATCCTGTGATCCAGCAGACTGACTGGTCATACTCATAGGCTGATTTGACATTGATGTCGCATTCATTTGTCGCTGTTGTGGGTATGAAAATCTCTGTTAGTGTTGTTTTCCTGTCAATGAGCTTTTCTGTTTGTGTCATTTTGCTGTCATTGAATATTTCTGTTTGCGATGCTTTGCTGTAATTTGGTATCTCTGTTTGTGTTGCTTTGTTGTCATTGAATATTTCTGTTGGAGATGTTTTGCTTTCTTTTTGTTCTTTCATTTGAGTTATTTTGGTGTCATTTGGCTCATTCATCAGTGAAAGGTTCCCCAGTGTGGTCAGGTTTGCCATCAAATCTTGCATCTGTTTCTCTGGCTCAAACCGGTACCTCTTGATCTTGTTGTCAGTCTGTATCTGGGTCAGACGATCCTCTAGTTTCTGCATTTCAAGCTTTGTTTTGTCCATAACAGGAAACAGTTTCCCATTTTGTTTCGTTTTGTGTAAAGTATCAAGAATGGAGGTCTTAGAATGGATTTCCCCTCTCATATTGTCCAATTTGGTAGAAATAGAGGTCATGTTTTCCAGATCATCGTCTCTTATCCTGTTAGCTTCATTGATAACTCCATGTTCGAGTTTATCTAAAAAGTAAGTTATTTCTTCTCTAAACTGTCCAATGCTTTCTATTGCATCTGTAGAATATTTGTCTATATCTGTAGCATTTTGTTCAATTGTTCTTTTATTGCTATCAACTTGTTGTCCGAGGTCAGTGAGTTTCTTTTCTAAATCTTCATATTCTTTTTCTACATAACTGATACCGTCACAACTTCGATGGTCAATGGCGATACAGGTGCCACAGACAAGCTGGTCATGTGACCTGCAGTTAAATGTAATTACCTCACCTAGATGTTGAGGACATTTGTCTACGGTTGCGTCTACAGTCTTGGTCTGGGGTTTACTTCTTGGCATGGTTTTCTGGTCTTGTAGAACATGGTGTCTAGATGGTCTGGCCCGGCAATGATGTGTAAAGCATGTATCACACAAATATTCACAACAATCCACGCAAAATCCCACGGCGGGTAGCTGCTGACCGTCATCTCTGCACGGCTGACAGAACAGTTCACCTTCCTCCGACTCCACATCCCTGGGGGCACTAAGTTCTCCTGCTTTCCTACCAGGGACTGACATGTTTTGTTATTGTGTTCCTTGTTTACTGTAACTTTAGTATTACAACTTTACCTCCCATTTGTATCTTATAAAATATCTTTATCATTCCAAAAGTTAAAGTATTATGTCCATTATCTAAATTATGAACTCGTCACATGTAGCCTTTGTCGTCTGCGATATTGATTTTTTAAAAATACAAACAGAAAGCTAGTTGCTGTTTAGTAGCCATGTTGTTCTATAATATAACCCCTGCCCAAATACCTTGATACCAGGTCTATAGAACTAGTGTACATGCCATTCAGACTATTTTTAACTTAATTTTTATAACACTAAAAAGATGAACTCATGTCTCTGAGACAGAAACTCTTCTGACATATATTATTTTGACACTAATCTTAATGTACTGGAATATTTCAAAGTTCTGTGCCTGATTTTTTTATACAAAATATATACTAAACAGAAAACCCAATTTATTTGTAAAAGATCACTAATTCTCCCAAACATTAATGTTTATTTATTAAAGGGAATGATGGAGGTGATATGGAAGTGACTGGTGTCGTTCCGCCGAATACAAATGAAGACACTCATAAAATAAATATGCTTCAGTTACATGTGCATTAAATTAATGCTACCTTCATTTTAATCATTGTTTATGAAAATATTTGGTCCAGATAACTTGACTGTTGTATATTTGTTATATCATATAGGGAGAGGTATATAGGGAGAATTTGTTAAATTAGGTAAATCTGTCAATTAGATCAATAGATCAAATCGAAGTAAAACCTGTAAATGACCTATTATTTAGAAACAATAATAGGATTTTTATGAAACTTTACATGTAGTATCCTGGTATTTACTTCTAAGTTTATTCAAATCAGGTCAAATCAAAGAAAACCTTCAAACAACTTTTGCAGAATGGATGGTTGGATCTTGTTGAAACTTTACCCGTAGCATCCCATCATTGATCTCATCTGTAGTCTCCTGGCATTCATTCTATCTGGCATATTGCTAATTAAAAAAGCCCCAAAACCTCCTTCCCCACAAACCAACCTACTACCCCTATACCTCACCCCAACCCAGAAAAAAATAATACGTGACAGTTTTTCTTTTCACCAAGTGACTTGGTGAGTGACTCAGGGTCATTTGGCCACATTGTTTATGCATCTGTGCAATCTATGAATGCACATATGTACTATTAACCCTTAACTCGCTTCATATATATAATGGACTGTTCTTTCTTTGAATTAAGACCATTCTATTTATGTGACAAAGGGGTGTTTTGGGGAAATTGACTGATCAGCAGCTGGATATTGTAAACCCTGATCAGCCTGATGGATGCAAAGGCTATGATAGTCATGCTAATAGCGGGTTAAGTGTTAAAGAACAAAAAATCTCTTGCATAATGTTTGCATCCTTGATGCTTGACTCAGGGTTAACGAATCTCTGCATACTGACCACATCACGATGCCACATAGCATGTGGGGGATATAATCCTCATCTGGTGGGTGGCCTTTATTTATATAATTACATATATAGAGATATGTGAGTGAGCTACATGGGAAAGCCGGTATACATTTTAAACTCTGTCTATATATAAGTTCATGTTATCTTTTTTTCAGATTTCAAAGAGATACAGTCTATTCATTATGGCTCAGGTTTTGCCTTGGATCTCTCCCTGGTTATTGTTCCAAACACAGACTGTAAGTATACCAGTCTTGATGCACTGATGAATGTGGCGGAGGGCTCCCCCAAGCTGAGGGAAAGCATTGATAGGTGCATAATTGTTCATTTTGAACAGAAAATACCCTGCATACCCGCTGAAATTTTAAACCAGGTTCTAGAGTGCACCAAACCTCTCACTTACCCTACTGTAATCCCAATAAAACGGGACAGTGTAAATAAAGAAATCTCCACCAGGCCATCAATAAAAAATTGTTTGTTTGCTGTGCTCCTACCCAGAATTTTGAGGGTGGATACTAGGTAGGTAGGGTTTTTTTTTTTTTTTTTTTTTTTTTAAATCAAAAGCTTATCCAATCTACAACACTATAAAGGCTAGTACGATGTTAGGGCATAGGTTATTAAAACTAAACACAAGGACTTGCACATAAGTATTTTATTCATGTGTATTTAAGGTAGGAAAAAGTTTTATTTTTAGATATTTTTTTTATATATATTGTTCGCATATATTATGCCATTTTTGTACTAAGGCAACTTTTTGATAACCTTTGCAATCCAGATTAGATGCTTAACAACTCTGGCTAATAAAATTATCATTTGAATAAAAAAAAAAAAAAAATTTTTTTTTTTTTTTTTTTTTATTTAAATTTTTTTTTTCGGCCCGAGGTCATTAATTTTTTTTGAGTCGCGGCCGAATCGGGTGAGTCGGTCGGAGCACGGTAAACAAACATATTTTTATTGATGGCCCCATGAACTATTCTCTAACCAACAAGGCTAGCCTATATAAGTAAAACACAAAGATGCTCGTGTATATGTAAATACAAAAAACAATAGCCTAGAAAGCCACAAAGAAGGTACTCAATGACTTAAAGAAACTAACCCAATAACGGCAAAATTACACTACAAAACTATTTATCAAAACTATATCCAGGTGTTCAGGTCATGTAATAATGTATAATGGTATGAGCCTATTATAAATATATTCACAAGTTCTTAAAATGCCTGTGATTGACTATGCATAAAATAAATTATGAGTTGGTAAATCTTAATTTAACGCTTCAGTTTTGGCATCTGGCCTGGCTGGTTAAAGCCGTTTATATTTTGTCTATAGAGTTTGAATTCTGAAAATATGTAAGTTATATATATACCTCGTTGTCAATAGCTTTAGAAACAGTGTACCGGTTCATACGTGTAAAATTTGACTGTTGCTGGTGGAATAGAGGTAAAATGTTTGACAGATTATGATACAAACATCTGTGATATCAGTAAAACATGGAAACATTTTCTACTCAAATTCTCAAATATTTTTAAACATAATGAGATGTTTAGGTTACTGAAATTTTCATAAAAAAGATACAAAGCAAGACTTTTAACTTCATTGGGAGTGAAATGGTTGTTCACAGTGTCTTTTATATTTTCAGGTTTGATGTTGGCGAGTGCATGTGATGACATGAAGGTACACATCTACGTTGAAAAACAGGAACTCGATTCATTAAAGGTGACTTGAATTTTTGGTTAAAGACCCTCTAATAAAACATTATTTATGTAATTTAAAGTGCTCCCAAAGACACGATACATAGAAATCCGGGATTACCATTTTAGCTCGACTTTATCGAAGAAAGATTGTCATCACTTGATCGTCATTGCATCCGTATTTAAGTTTGTATGTAAGCTTGTATCTCCGAAACTACATAATGGATTGAAACTTCACACATGTATTCAGCATCATTAGACAACATCATACAGCCAGGTTCTATAACTCATGCTTTTATTTTAACAAAATTATGGCTCCTTTTATACTCACAAAATTTGGTTAAAGTTTGTATGTAAGCTTGAATCTCTGAAACTACTTTACAGCATGATACAACCAGGTTCCATAACTCGTGCTTTGATTTTAACAAAATGATGGCCTCTTTTATTCTAACAAAATTGGGTAAACAAGTGCAATAATTCTCTTATGCAATTAAGCAAAATTATGCCCTTCAACGTAGTTTCCCAAAAAAATAAAAAAGGCCTTAAAAGTCGGTCACTAGGGCAATGTTCCTCAGCTGCATATTGCACCCGCAACCATTTAGGTTATGAAGCCGGCTAGCTACCACTAGACCATGGGAGTAGACCGTTAAAGACGGGACTTATCATAGCCAGCTTTTATAGTTATTTTATTACAAAACTTTCTACAGTTAAATTGATTACTAGGTCAAACTTATCATATAGGTTTACAGTGCAAGTTTTAAAATCGATTAACTATGTAATTTTTGCTTTATATTCAGTTTACTCCGGCAATAACATTGACTGGTCATGAAGACTGGGTGAGAGCTGTGGATTTTACTGTTGACGGTAGGTTGGAATTGTTAAACGGTTCTATAGATTCAAAGTCTACCACTGGGGTCACTGCGGCTTCATTTGACAGTAGGTAAACATAAGTTAAAATTGAAATATTTGTTGGATGGCAAACCAAATTAACATCTCGGTTGTCTTCAGTGTGCATAATTGAAAAAGAAAAGCACAAGGTTTCTCTGTTTTGAAATTTGTGACCTCAGCTGTAGCAAGTTTATCCAACCAGAAGACCTTGTCAGGAGGGGAGTTTGACATTTCTCACCTTTAGATATTGGTAATGTCAAAAAATACAGTAAATTACAGATAAAAATGAAAGGAATTATAACACGTTACTTATTCAGATAAATCAGATTTAATAATGAGAATGAAAGGAACTATACAAAAGGACTAGGTATGATAAGGGGCAAAATTGGCCCCCATTGAAAATGTGAATGTGAATGCCCACATTTTGAATAATTATTTTAGCTAAAAAAGGACCAAATCATTATTAGAACTCACTAAAAGTAAGTTTGAATGCTCTAAATTAGTTTATGAGCTTCACAAACAAGACCCTTTCTTTCAAAAATGGACATTTTGGTTAATTTTTAGCAGTTTTTACTCAGTGTTTGATCTTGGCAATAAAGGGTGCACCCTCGAGCACATCTGATTTTTTGTTAAAACATGTACTTGATAGGGACACTTCATCAGCGAAAAAAATGGGTGTGCTCGGGGGTGCGCTCTATATTTTTAGATTAAAAAAAAATCCCAGAAAAATTCAAAATCAACACAATATGAAAAAAATTAATCTTCTAGATAAATAAAATAAATAAAAGACCTTTTGAATTTCGAATATGAACAATTTACTAAGGCATGCACACCAAATTAAAGTAAAATAATGTCTTTTGTATTTTGAATATTTTGGGGGCCAAACTACCCTCTTATCATACCTTGTCCTTTGCTTGTTTGTTCCAGTTATTTTACGTGCATGTTTATTTCAGTTGGCATCAACATAATTATGACATTTTTGTGTTGGTGTACTGAACAACCCAGTTCATTTCCACACATCTCAACTATGTAATTTCAGATTGTGGTGACGTGCTGCTGGCCAGTGCGTCCCAGGATTACCTAATACGCGTGTGGAGGTTTGCTCATAGAGATGAGGATACTGGCAGGAAGGTTGACTACGTATTAGACCTGCCTCTCGATAAGGACATACAGATGAGGGAAAATACGTTCACATTCACTAATAATGGTATATACTTGAACATGCTTGAACGTGTGTGTACTTGTGTTTGATGTTTATTCATGCGTAAAAATGAACATAATATTGAGGAAATCAAAAGAAATCTGTATTTATAACCTTATCCTATGAAAGGAGGCTGCCTTTGTTCCCTATATCCCTAAAATGGTTTATAAAGCAAGAAAGATAGCTTATTTGTTGACTTTTTATGGTCTTACCTCACACTGAATATTTATTTCAAGGTTATGACAAATGTTTTAAAAAAAAGAATGAAATTCTGATCTCACACTTCTTCTGTAACTGATTTGTAATACTAATGTTCTTTGTTGATCGGATGTCAATAATCAAACTCTGTTTGAAGTAAATATCTGTTATAAACCATCTTTGTTTCAGATGCACCTGTTGTGTATGCAGTAAGTCTTGAAACAGTCCTCAGCGGACATGAAAACTGGATATACAGCGTCAAGTGGAAACCACCCGCTAATATAGGTTATATACTATTTTACTGTTAAATTTGTGGCAAAACGCCTGTTGCTTGCAGAGTTACTCACTTCAAAATGACTCCTTCCATTGGTAATGCTTGCTTCAGGTTACACTTCAGCTCTTACCTTTCAGTATATCTACTTGTGAACAACTCTAGTGGAACATCAGTTTTGATAGCATTATCGAATCAAGTCACCTGTTACAAGATACAATGATATGGCACAAAGTTTCAGCTGTAAACAATATTTAACAATCTCAGAATTTAAAGATTGCCTGATGAGTAAGTTATATATGAATGTAAATATACCTGTATGTTTTATCTTGTATTGGTCATATCCTACGCAGATGGTAAAGTCCATCAAGAGATGTGTCTGCTGTCGGTGTCCATGGACAAGACCATGATTCTGTGGCGACCAGAGATAGAATCCGGAGTTTGGATGGAACAGGTTAGTGTTCAGCGTTGATTAAAGGTGAAATATAGCGTGTATTTTGAGTATATATTCAGAAATATACGTATATAATATACAATATTTTCAAATCTTACACTAATTGGTTGTCCCGTTTTCTCACAGTAGCCAATTTTATCCCATCGTGGGAAGTCCATCCTTTGGTTTCATTATCTTTGAATTTGGAGAACAAAAGGCCATGCAGATTAAAATCAACAGCGGTACCAACGATATTCAACTATAAAAATGAGAAGTGCATAACCCAGCCGTATCCAAGCAAGTTGTATTCGCCTATTCGACCTGCGTTGAGGAACTTCATACATGAAGTAAGATTGAAATTTATGTTCAATTATCTTAGCACCTCATCGGGTATACGTATGATAAATTGAAGAAAGGTGTATAGTCTTAGATCTTTATATACACCGTGAATGTTTAGCTGTTGAATTAGAAGCATGCGTCTTTACGTGAATCAATGAAGAGTTGACGGCGCTAATATTATGTAGCCGTCTTTTTTTAAAAGATTGCTAAGAACGTTCAGCATATAAATTTAAATGAATCCGGTGAAATAAACACTCTGTCTTTGTTTCCAAATTTTAATTTTAATAATTTTAAATTATACACCCTCTTCTGCCAATAGTATTATAGATATATATTATCAACATATATAGGGCTATGGATTTGGAAAAAAAATACAAAATGTTTCATGGATATTTATTACAAGGCAGAAAATTAATAATATTACTAGCTTTTATATTAATTCAGTAATTTTTTATGGCAAAGCAACAACAATAACGCCTCTTAGCTCGTGCAATAAGTAAAACAAGTATAATAGAATAATATACGTTATATTATGGTAAGTTGATTGATATATTTGGTCTGTTTTCGATCTGTATATCAGGAGTAAGTATACATGAGTAAGTATACTTACTAACTGTCTATATCGTTCTCATAATACATTTGGCTATATTATTTAAATCACTCTCTTTGTGCGCGACAAATATCATGTGATATATCCGTCTTGTGCAATACGCGTCTGCCCTCGGCGGTATTACACCGCTCAAGTAATTGCAATAAACAGGAAATATATCATAAAACTAGGTTTCCCTAAATGGTGCGTGCTTTTGTGATATACCGACGTATGTACCCAAATTAGGCTGCACTTCAATAGTGCACCGCAATATTTTATTAGTCTGTATTGATATTTGGGGGCACGTGGAGACTAGAGAGCGTGTCATATTGCAAACACCGCTTCTAGAGTATTTGGTGTTGATGGCGACTTATGGCAAATATATAATACTATAGCAATTATGGCGCCGAAATTATATGCTGTTTCATTTATTATTGTTTTTATTCATTTTTTATCAATTATAGATAATATCTAATAAATATATTTGTTCCATGTCTACTTATCGGCAAAAAAAATCTCACGCTCGTATTACCATAGAGTTACATACATATATATCCATGTATTAATGTATAGGTATAGACCAGGTCCATTCATTCGGCATATACTACATTTCGCGGTTATTGTGTATGTACCAATATATTGCAGTGTTGCGGGTGACTTACTGTCAGATTTCAATGAAAACAATGTTTACGTTTTTTTTTTGTTTGTTGTTGCTGTAAGTGTATAAATACGCTATTTTGTTAGATTAGTGAATAGTGTAATGAACCACTGAACGTAACGAATGACATGACACGATAGTCTTTACAAGCTCTCAATTTGCACCTGCACCGCGTACGACTTCATCATCAGTTGATGAATCCGATGTATTTTCGTCCTCACACGTATTCTGGCTCTAAACCTAAAGGCTGCACATGGTGTAACCGTTTTATCACGGGCATTTCCTCTGACATCGCTTAATTCTCACATTTTCACACAAGGTATACTGTTTTGCGTTCAGTCCCAATGTAAACAAAAAATAGTTTGTTCCCAATGACGTCATTTCCGGTAATTCGCGCAAGAGTTTTTCCCCTTAGATTTTTTTTCGATTTTTTAGCAATGCCTGTTCGCCTTTTCGGTTTTTATCTTTAAAAACATATTTTCACTAAACATACATCAATAGCATAGTAAACATCGTATTTATAATGATATTTAATAATTAAAAACATATCAACAACGGATTTGTTGATTTAGGCCAAATTTCATCTTTAAGTCTTTTCCACAATACTTTCATTTTATAATGTGCTTTGCAGTTCTAACTACTAGCAACAGCACTGTGGTGGCTCAGTAGGCGCCTACAGAATGCCATGCTAGGACTGGTTGGCCCGGTGTCTGTCAGTATAATGTGTACAATTATTTGGAGGCCCCTGGTTCAAGCCTCACTGGTGTCACTGAGTTTCGTTAGTGTGGTCTTGGGCAAGACACTTTCCCTTAACCTTGTCCGTCGGGTACACAAACCGGGCGGTTCCATGCATCAGAGTCGGTTATTCTCAGAGCACGTTAGCGAACCATAGGAATCTATTTGATAGTAAGAGGTTTCCAGATTCCTATGTATCCTTTCCCTTTCTCTAAATAACCTATAATGTGTTGATGAACCACTAAACAACATTCAGTTAGTTTATTCTGCCACTAGGTGTTAAGACCCTATATTAGGCATTGAAACCAAATAGTGAAAAACGTATTGGGTCAGAATTGTTTGGGGCTAAAATGTTTTCTGTCCTCCGTGAGGTGTGAAATGCAGCCACTACTTTATTTTCTCCTACACGCATTAAATGAATGTTGTATATTTTGCCCAACTTTCAGGTGCGCATGGGTGAGGTTGGAGGTAACACGCTAGGACTGTATGGTGGTGTGTTTGGACCAGACGGCAACTCTATACTGGCACACGGCTACCAGGGAGCCTTCCATCACTGGGCATATAATCAGGTATGCATGGGCAGCCATTCTGGTATTTGGACGACTATTCAGCAATGGGGCTCTTTAATGGGGCTCCTTATAAACTGAAGAGTCTTCAACTTTCATCAGTTTTTGCGCACAATATGACCTATTTATGTGTCGACGTGCCATAAAACACCATTCATTCATTCATTATAAACTGAAGTCTTGACTTTTGAAGTTGCAAAAGCCTTTCTCAAAAACTTTAGCTTGGTGTTGATCCTGCTCTGTCCTAAATAGTATATACCATCCAGTTGGGCAGGTAAAGGCGTTTTCTGCTTAATACTCCTTAATTAGGCCACCAAGCGTGTAGTCTGTCTCCGTCTTTAAACTGTAAAAAATATTATAAGAATCCATCATGAGTATCCATGTGAGATAGAGAAATCTCACCCGAGGGTCAGAATTGTAACCAGGGACGAGGCTCTGCCGAGTGCCTGGTTGCAATTCTGATCCCGAGGGTGAGATTATTTTTCTCCCATTATGTGTTTATTAACGGCATAAAATCAATGACTTTGCTGATTTAAGGCGATGTCGACGTAACGTCATGATGTCATAAGTCACATGTCGTGTAAGATAGAGTTATCTCACATGAGGAAAATGCCTATCTCACATGAGCAGAAATGGGAGAAACATCTCTCTCATATATGTGAGAACAAAATATTTCTTTTAGGAAAAATTTTGTTACCAGATATTATCTTTTATGATTTATATATTTGATAAAGCACAGCTTGAGAAAATGGGTTACAACTTCTGTTAAATGAATATTGCAAACTGTTTACCAAAGAAGGTTTTGTTAAGTTTATTATTCAAATTAATTCATTGCTTATGAGATGGCCTTCACTGTAACATTCTAAACCAATGGCTTTGACTGTACCATTCTGAATTTTAATGATAGAGCAATGGCTTTGACTGTACCATTCTGAATTTTAATGATGGACCAATGGCTTTGACTGTATCATTCTGAATTTTAATGATGGACCAATGGCTTTACGTGTAACATTTAATATTTTAATGATAGACCAATGGCTTTGCCTGTAACAATTAATGTTTTAATGATAGGGCTTTACCTGTTATATTTAATATTTTAATGATAGACCAATGGCTTTATCTGTAACATTTAATATTTTAATGATAGACCAATGGCTTTACTTGTAACGTTCTACATTTTGAAGGTAGACCAATGGCATTGACTGTAACATAACAGCAATTAATATAAATTTCAGGAGTTAAGTAATTGGGATCATGTTGTGACAGTGAGCGGCCATTTTGATTCTGTAGAAGACATAGACTGGGATAGAAAGGGAGGTAACTTTCTCCTGAGCTGTAGTCTAGATGAGACGGTGAGACTACACGCACCCTGGGTGAAGAAAGATCGAAAGGTTTGTGTTGATTTCTCCATTCCACTCTTCATAATTCCTTATTATTCCCCTACTAAATGAACTTTAGGGGTATGACGGTTTCACCTTGTCCGTCCATCTGTCTGTCTCCATAACTCCTCTCCTCATTAAATAAATCTCATAAAACTTCCTGGGTGGACTGCCTGTGATGAGAGGATGAACCCTGTTTATTTTGAGGTCTGTTTTCAAAGGTCAAGGTCACTGGGACCCGATAATGGTAACTCCTCTCCCACTGAAGCAAATCTCATGAAACTTCATAGGTGAACTGCCTGTGGTGAGAGAATGACCCTATTGATTTTGAGGTCAGTAAGTCAAGGGTCAAGGTCACCGGGACCCAATAATGAAAAATTGCCTGCTCCATAACGCCTCTCTCTCTTTTCCACCCCAGGACCGGACCATGAAAATCCTTGTCCACCGTGTAACTCCTCTCCCCCTGAAGCAAATCTGATGAAATTTAATGGGTGGACTGCCTGTGATGAAAAGATGGCCCCTATTGGTTTTGAGGTCGGTAGGTCAAAGGTCAATGCCACCATTACCTGATCATGAAAATCCTATTCCACTCAAACATTAGGGAGGGAAATGGGGGGGGGGGGGGGGGGGGGAGCTGGTAGCGGGGGTAAAATTGTTCTATCTAATATCTTTATCATGGCAATTGTATCCCACAACACATAGCAGACTGCTTTACAGATTTTGTGAAACTCTACAATAAATTAAGGCCCTAGTGTATTTGTTTAACATCATCCATTTTAACCCTTTTTGGCACCAATGTGACTTTTGTCGACACACATATGATACAGCATGACCGACATATATATGTGTGTTTTCCATGAAAATCTATATCAATTTCCAGTGAAATTTCTGATTGATACTTTACTGCATTCCCAGGTTATGATACATACACTATCAAAATATATTCAGCACTGGGAACAAGTTTTCCGGATTTGAACCCAAGCCTGTTAAGTTGACACACCTTTCCCGTGTTGAGTGCAAAATTACAACTATTTTGCAACATCTTACACTTTCCCGTGTTGAGTGCAAAATTACAACTATTTTGCAACATCTTACACCATGCGAAATATTGTATGTTTGGTGAGGAAATATTTTTAAAAAAAACAAAACATAATTACTTTAAAAAGAAAGAATAAATTGAATCTATTTGGACCTTGTTTATATCAGAATACAACAGTTTGAATTGAACAGAATTGTTGTTCAGCAACTCGTCAACACATGTTTAGGTTATTTCAAGTCAGGCAGGGGTATGAGACATAGGACATTTGGGAATGGTGTCCTACTCTTACAAACCGCCCAGTTTACGGCCCCATCTGCCTGACGAGGGTAGGGGAAGTGTCTTGCCTAAGGACACATGGTAGTAACTCAATGCCGCTAGACAGACAGACTCGAGCCAGAGATCACCGGAGTCAGAGTTGAACATGCTGTCCCTATACCACTGCACTATACATTTTGATTCCATCTAGGAATGTATAATATTGATTTTGATGTGAAGTTCTTAATATAATGTAATTTGTATTGTTCTTACGCGTCATTTTCTCATGCTGCTCTGTTTCTCAGGTGTCTTGGTATGAGATTGCACGACCTCAGGTCCACGGTTACGGTCTGCAATGCCTTGCCATGATCAACCGGTATCAGTACGCATCCGGGGCTGACGAGAAGGTGATCCGAGTGTTTGACGCACCGGACAACTTTGTTGAGAACTTCTGTAATCTCTGTGGGGTGGATGTGAACACAGAAAAACAAACAGAGGTAAATCCACAATAACGAGGAGTGAATGTGAAATAAAAAAAAAGAACTAGATGATGTAAAACACCACCATTCAACAACACTGGTTTGTATTGTGCCCTCAATGTACTATCTGCTTATCTTTATGTAAAAAACATGTTCATGAAAGTTTAGCGAAACATTCGAGTTGTATTTTCTCACAGTTCTCTTGTGAATAAAGTGTTCAGACAAATCCAAATGCCAATATAGGAGGCTCTGTCATCCATATATAAATATGGCCAAGTTTTTCTAAAATTGTTTCTGGTACAAGACGAGATATTCATACAAATAACATAAATAATCTGCGTAAAACTTTTATTTTTTACTTGCTAACTCAAGTTAATTACATGTGTACATGATGTATGCAGATCATTGCTCTTTAGAAAAGTGTTCTAGTTTTATTACATCATCATATATACATGTATATGTTGTGATTTTCTGCAAATGATGAATAGATAATTCTGTTACAAAAATCTGCTTTTATATACATTTTGTTTAAATTAAAGAACTCAGATATATTTGTATCATTGATTGAAAGTACAAGGGGTTAGCGGGTATAGAGTCACTTGGGTAAAATGTCTTAATTTTAATAAAATTAAAGAAAATCGTCTATTTAGTTTCTGATTAAGATTTTTTTTTTACCAATATTTACATTATTTCATTGTATGCCTAGAAGTGCCAAACTTTAACAAGTTAACTTATTTGAGGATTACATTTTGACTTTAGGTTATACAATTTATTATAACAGCAAATATTCATATCTCAGATTATTTTGACAATATGAATTTTTCATTTCAAAAATACAATTCATTCGGTCAGTAAAGAATCATTATTTCTGAGAGGTGTTACACTAAGTGATATATTTAGCATGAAAACATTTAAAATAATCTAAAATACATGAGCTGAGAAAATTTAATGAAAGCAAAATGATTCTTTACTACTGATGATTCTATAGTTGATATCATTCCAGGAAGCCAGGAACAGGCCTGTTGGTGCGAGTGTTCCAGCCTTGGGCCTGTCAAACAAGGCCATTTATTCTGAGGGACCCACAAGTCTGACCGAGGACCTGGAGATAAAACCGGGGGAAAACGACCAATACTCAGATAATGTCTTCACAAAAGTCACCTTAAAAGGTTTGAATGTCTATGTTAAAGGGCTTGATGCATTATTTTCAAACAAGGCTTATTAGTCTCCTACCGGTGTGTCACCGGAGGGGACTATAGGTTTACCTCCCTTCAGTCCGTTCAGAAAACTTGATCATGCGATAACTTAAAAAAAGTATACAAGATACTTTCATGAAATTTCTTACATATGGTAGAGGGGCATAAGGAGATTATGCACATTATTTAATTTTGTTGTTATGGCCAAAATTGTGGTTGCTACGGCAACAAAATTGTAAAAAACATCAGTCCGTCCAGAAAATTGGATCCTACGATAACTTAAAAATTATACACATTATTTAATTTTGTTGATATGGCCAAAATTGTGATTGCTGTGGTAACAAAACAGGAAAAAAATAGGATCATGCTATAACTTGAAAACAATAAAAGATGTAATAAAACTTGGTACATAGGTAGAGGAGCATATGGAGATTTTGCATACAATTGTATTTGGTGATATGGCCAAAATTGTGGTGTTATGGTAACAGATTAAAGGAGCTTAATGCGTCTATCTTTATACTAAATAAATATTCGGTAGTCACTTCCCTTCAAATAGAGTTATATATTAATACATGACTTGAAATTGATGTTAATTTCTTTGCATATGTATTTTTATTACTGTTTGTAAACTTACTGGATTAAAAAAAGAAAGAAAAAAAAAGTGAAAAAGTGACGTATATCTTTTACAAATTTGTAAGGAAGATTATGTACTCAAACTAGTTTTGTTAAGGTTGCGAAATGTAGCAGGCCTTTGTTATTTGTCTAAATCATAGCCTTTTGTTTGGTCTGGTCCAACAAAAAACATTTACTGTCCAACATCTGACCGGTACGGGACATCTTGTATTGCCATGCAATACTTTGTTTTAAAGGGCTCTGAAAAACTCGAAAAAAAAGTGAAAGGATTATCAAACTGCCGTGAAAAGTAAAAGAGATACGACTTATTGAAAATTTTCAAATTGTCTTTTAAAGCAAAGAAAATCACTGCAAATGAAAAATAAGCATACATTTTTATACATTTTATATCTGTATATATATTTATAATCAATTTGCAGTGATTTTCTTTGCATTTACAGTAATTTTCTTTGTTTTAAAATATATTTTGTCGGTATGCCATGTATGGTAAAAAGGAGCGATGATGTTATCGTTCCAAGATGGCTGCCTCCATTATGTTCTTTGCAAATTTTCAATAGGTCATATCTCCTTTATTTTTCATGGCATTTTGATAATTCTTTTAGCTTTTTTAAAGTTTTTCAGAGCCGTTTTAAATAAATCTTGTTTGAAAATAGTGCATCAACCCCTTTAACAAGGCAATATAATTGTTGTTTGATTGATGGCTTATAAATAAATTATCCAAGGTGATTAAGAGAGGCGAGGCTAGGATACATAGGAGTCCGAGAACCGTCTCCTACTCTTTCTATTGAATAAATTCCTG
Source organism: Cyrtodaria siliqua (assembly GCA_037043455.1). Lineage (NCBI taxonomy): Eukaryota > Metazoa > Mollusca > Bivalvia > Adapedonta > Hiatellidae > Cyrtodaria > Cyrtodaria siliqua. Next base: position 136,977 of record JAWPHD010006750.1, read on the forward strand.
TAATTTCAATGTGCTGGGATGATAATCTGAACGACTCCATATAAGGATATTGTTTTACATACCCAGTGGCAATGGTTAGGTTCAGACCAGTGGTCTCTGTATTCGCTGGGACACCACTCTTAACTTTTTGATACTCCAGATTAGTTAAAGGTACCTACGGCAATCTTACAGTAGTAATCCAACATCAAAAAAACTTATTACCTTGATTTATGAGTTTTTTGAGTTGAGAATCATTTTGACATTTCTTATATATGATACTTCAGTACAGTTTCATCTGCTTGCATATTATATACAATGTGTAGTTTTGAGTTTTTCTCGTTATTATTAATTCAATAGCTCTAAATTTATTTTTGATGCGATGTAATCAGCAGTCATTAATATGCTAAAAGCCTAAAGAAAAAGGTTTCACTGCCAACGGTCTAGAGTACGATAGTTAACAGAACCCTTCTGAAATTTATCTTTTCTCCACGGATTCAATGTCAACTTAGATTTATCATGTTTGGTTTAAATGCTATATACAGAGTTGTCTGATCTTATTAGGATAATTTTATACTGGCTTTTTGATCATGATTTCCATGGTTACAGTGCCCCCAAGTGAGGAGCATCTTCTACAGAACACACTGTGGCCTGAGGTACAGAAGCTGTACGGGCATGGGTTCGAGATATTCTCCCTCGCCTGTGACCCTCAGGGTCGAGTACTGGCTAGCTCTTGTAAGGTAGGTACAGAAGTTGTATGGTCATTGGTACGAGATATCGAGCTATTCTCCCTCGCCTGTAACCCTCAGGGTCAAGTACTGGCTAGCTCTTGTAAGGTAGGTACAGAAGTTGTATGGTCATGGGTACAAGATATTCTCCCTCGCCTGGGAATCGCAGTGTTGAGTACTGACTAGCTCTTGTAAGGTAGGTACAGAAGTTGTATGGTCATGGGTACGAGATATCGAGGTATTCTCCCTCGCCTATAACCCTCAGGGTCAAGTACTGGCTAGCTCTTGTAACGTAGGTACAGAAGTTGTATGGTCATGGGTACGAGGTATTCTCCCTCGCCTGTGACCCTCAGGGTCAGGTACTGTCTAGCTCTTGCAAGGTAGGTACAGAAGTTTTATGGTCATGGGTACGAGATATTCTCCCTCACCTGTGACCCTCAGGGTCAAGTACTGGCTAGCTCTTGTAAGGTAGGATCAGGGTCGAGTACTGGCTAGCTTTTTTAAGGTAGGTACAGAAGTTGTATGGTCATAGGTATGCGATATTCTCCCTCGCCTGTGACCCTCAGGGTCAGGTACTGGCTAGCTCTTATAAGGTAGGTACAGAAGTTGTATGGTCATGGGTACGAGATATTCTCCCTCGCCTGTGACCCTCAGGGTCGAGTACTGGTTAGCTCTTGTAAGGTAGGTACAGAAGTTGTATGGTCATGGGTACAAGATATTCTGCCTCGCCTGTGACCCTCAGGGTCGAGGACTGGCTAGCCGTTATAAGGTAGGTACAGAAGTTGTATGGCCATGGGTATGAGATATTGTCATTCGCCTGTGATCCTCAGGGTCAAGTACTGGCTAGCTCTTGTAAGGTAGGTACAGAAGTTGTATGGCCATGGGTATGAGATATTGTCATTCGCCTGTGACCCTCAGGGTCAAGTACTGGCTAGCCGTTGTAAGGTAGGTACAGAAGTTGTATGGCCATGGGTATGAGATATTGTCATTCGCCTGTGATCCTCAGGGTCAAGTACTGGCTAGCCGTTGTAAGGTAGGTACAGAAGTTGTATGGCCATGGGTATGAGATATTGTCATTCGCCTGTGATCCTCAGGGTCAAGTACTGGCTAGCTCTTGTAAGGTAGGTACAGAAGTTGTATGGCCATGGGTATGAGATATTGTCATTCGCCTGTGATCCTCAGGGTCAAGTACTGGCTAGCCGTTGTAAGGTAGGTACAGAAGTTGTATGGCCATGGGTATGAGATATTGTCATTCGCCTGTGATCCTCAGGGTCAAGTACTGGCTAGCCGTTGTAAGGTAGGTACAGAAGTTGTATGGCCATGGGTATGAGATATTGTCATTCGCCTGTGATCCTCAGGGTCAAGTACTGGCTAGCCGTTGTAAGGTAGGTACAGAAGTTGTATGGCCAAGGGTATGAGATATTGTCATTCGCCTGTGATCCTCAGGTTCAAGTACTGGCTAGCCGTTGTAAGGTAGGTACAGAAGTTGTATGGCCATGGGTATGAGATATTGTCATTCCCTGTGATCCTCAGGGTCAAGTACTGGCTAGCCGTTGTAAGGTAGGTACAGAAGTTGTATGGCCATGGGTATGAGATATTGTCATTCGCCTGTGATCCTCAGGGTCAAGTACTGGCTAGCCGTTGTAAGGTAGGTACAGAAGTTGTATGGCCATGGGTATGAGATACTGTCATTCGCCTGTGATCCTCAGGTTCAAGTACTGGCTAGCCGTTGTAAGGTAGGGTTAACACTCGCAAGCATTCATTAGTGTAATGTGTTGGAAATCCTGAAGTTAATTGCTCATCTCTGGTTCTTGAAGGACACACAAGTTGCTGGAATATTCTCAAGCATGCTCATTAATGTATTTTAAAGTCAGAATATGCTTATTATTAACCTTAACGGAGATGATAGAGACATTGTGTATTTTGTGTATAATAGTATCGTCAAATTTGCATTAAATCCCCTGATGTACCCAGCCGGTAATAGAAACAATTGATTAGAAACGTACGCTTCGTTAAAAAGGCACGCTGACTTTATACTCTTGTGTTTACAAAAATAATACCTGTGCTATAAATAAACCATTTGGATCTGCATACTTCCTGTGTTGTGCTTAGCGTCGGCGCAGCTTGCAGGGGATACAG